>RJWH01011041.1:0-13913 GCA_004363575.1 Solenodon paradoxus | reverse complement strand
CTCCTGTCCTTGGCTGACTTCCTTCTCTGTGGTCACTGCCCAGTTTGTTACAGGCCAGTCCACCCTGGGGTTGAAGACAGGACTCAAGAGCCTGCACCGACTCTCACCACCACCTCCAGCTGCTGGCACCCTCGAACCCCAGGCACATCTGCTGCATTTTCTGCTGTGCTCCCCTCTCCCCGTCCCTACTTCCAAGGCAGCCCGCTCAGCTGGGGCAGATGGGGAGCATCGAGACTTTGCAGGAACGCCCCTCCCTAGCAGCTCTTGCCTTCCTGGGCTGCTGGGCCTGGACTCCTGCTCCTCAGCCCCCAGGAGCCTGGAGCACACAGGACATGTTTTCCAGAGACACGGGTGCCCACGGGAGGCCATCTGTCAAATGAGAAACTCAGGGAGTGTGACTGTCTACAGCCATCACTCCGAGACCCCTCTTTGGGAAGCACTGTTAGATGTGGGCAGCGGCTCAGTCCCACCGGCCACAAACACCCTTATCACCGAGCCGAGTCCACAGCCCACTAAGGTGCCCTCAAGCCCTGGGTGGCTGGGCCACTCAACCACGGCAGCCACACGCCTCCCTCAGGGCGGTGGCCACACACGCAGGCCTGCAGGACGTGTGCAGACAGAACCCAGAGAAAACTCACCTCCGGGGCAAGGCTGGACGGGGCAGCCTGCTGAAGGCCCGGGAAGGCGGCACCCAGGACTGCTGAGTGACACGCCTGGGCCTTGCCCAGGCCTCTCCCAGGCCGTCAAAGGAACCTCACCAACTCCGTGTTGAAGCTCAAGACTAAAATGACTGATGGTTCTTCGGAAACACCCACCCAGCTGTGGGAGCTGCAGACAGGGACCCCAACCAGACCACGACCCTTGATAAGGCCCTTCCTGGCCGCCAAGGGCCCCTGGAAGGACCCGGTCTTGCTCCAGTAGGAAGCCCCTGGGAGACGCATGAGGGCGGGGACCCTTACAGTCTTCACTCAGTTCAACCGCCGAGGAGCTCTGTTTCTGCGCTCTGGTCCCTGTCCCGGACACCACTCACTGCCCCGGACCCCACCCATCTTCACACACCCTCGGGCGCCTTGGCGGGAGGCCGGAGCCACCCGAAGCTGGTGAAAACCAGCATCATGTGCATTTTCTGTTGGTTATGGCCTTAAAAAAAGAAGTCAGCTTTTTGAGTTTTAAGTAATGACTCCATCAACACGTTAAAAAAATAAGTTTAATGCAGGTGGCTCCTCTCAGAGGTGACAGGCACTCGAGACGCGGGGCGGCCTCATGTGCGGCGGGCTCCCCACGCCGTCTGCGTTCTCAGGGCACGGTCAGACCCGTGGCTGGCCGACCCTGTGGACACAGCCACCTTGATGAGCCCATGAACATAAAACAAAGCGCTTAGGAGACAGCAGGCCTTAGTGCAAAGACGCTCCGTGTGGGCCGGCACTGCCTGCCCCGGAGCTCGGACAGGGAGTCCGTCCAAGGAGCTGTGTCCCGGGCCGCAGGCCCAGGTCCACTGAACGGAAGCAACAAATGAAAGAGCACGCTTCGGAGTGAGTGTTTTTGCTTTCTCTACCTGATGTGAGTCTCCTCTGCGACACACATGGTCCAGACCAGGCAGGCCAGCGGCAGGGGGCCACGGCCCACATCCAGGGATGTGGGTCAACGCGGGTGAAGGCCCATCTGCCATCCGCACTGGTGGCCACATCCCATCCCCGGGCAGCCTTGGTCTCCACCTGAGGTGCCAGCAATCATCCAGTGTCCTCCCACTGCCCAGCAATGCCTGGTGACCACACAGACACCTCGTTGCACTCTGCCCCTCTGGAGATGCCGGGCAACGGGTCCGAGAGACTGGCCCTCTCGTGTGTCCCGCGACCCAGTGCTCAGAACACCGCTCCGGCCCCACTCACTTGCCCTGAGAGCCAGCCGTCCAGGCGGGACGCAGGCAGTGAGCGCACGCAGAGGGCCAGCCTCAAGGATACCCCTAGGGGTCCGGCACCCGACCTCCAACCAAGAGCAGCTGCTGGGCTTTGCTCCTGCTGCCGGATCACCCCCAGACCGCAGACCCCTGGAGGCACCAAATCTCAGTTCTAGGCAGTTCCTCAGAGGAGGCCGCCAAGAGTCTCCCAGAAACCAGAGGGGGTTTGAAGAGATGTGTCACCCTGGTTTGATGCTCTCAACAGACCTGCCAGGGTAAGACGAGTGGGTCAAGCCCGGGCTCCCTGGGGCCTGTCCCTGACCTAGGAACCGGCCGGCCCGTGTGGCTCCCTGCAGGACTGTCTAACGTCTCAAGGTGAGCCGGCCGGCCTGCAAGCAAACAGCTTCGTGGTCAGCACGCCCATTTCTCAGGGCCTCCCACGCCGCTGGTGGTGCCAGCAGACATGGTCCTGGAGCGGACACAGGGCCAGAGGCTCTCCAAGGCAGGCCAGAGGGGCAGGCCCCAGGCCTGCAGCCACCCGGATGCACGCACGGGGAGCTGGCCGGAGGGAGGGCGCAGGGCCAGGGCCAGTTCGACCCCGCAGGAGCGTGCGGAGCCCAGGCCGCCAGCAAGGGCAGGCGGCCCCTCACATGTCCAGGAAGACCATAAAGCACCAGCCCAGGCCCCCGACCAGCAGCATGGTCACGTGGATGGCGTAGCCCAGCAGCTCGTTCAGGAGACGGAAGTCCACGCGCCGGCGGCCCAGCAGCAGGAGCAGCACCGACAGCTTGAGCTGGAAGCGCAGCAGCGCGCGCACGCCCAGGTACTGCAGGCAGAAGAGGGCGGCCAGCGCGCCCCACAGCGCGGCCGTGAAGAGGCTGCAGCTGAAGTAGAGAAGGAAGCGGATGAAGCCGTAGAGCCAGCGCGCGCGGACATACACGTCGAAGTTGTTGTACTTGGTGCGCGCCAGGCGCGAGGCGCGCGCAGGGCCGCAGGCCGCGTGCAGGCAGGTGGTGTGCGGGCCGTGGAAGGAGCGCGCCCGCCGCGGGATGGGCATGACCGGCATCGGGGCCGGCGCACTAACGCGCAGCAGCTGTGTCCAGGCGGCGGTCAGCGTGGGTCTCATGGGCGCCGAGGCCAGGGAGCCCCGGGGGAGGCGTGGGCCTGCGGGAGAGGACGGGGGCAGGTCAGCGCGGGGACCGGGGAGCGCGTCCCTGCCGGCCCGCAGGGCGCAGGGAGGACCCAGGACCCAGGGTCGGCCCGCACCCCTCTGCTCTCGCACAGACGCCACTCAGGCCGCTCCAGAGGGACCCGCAGTTGCCCAGGGGCCGCAGCACGGGGTGGGGCCGCGGGCACAGACGGGGCATCGCCTCGACGACCACGTGGGGCCCTGCCTGGTAGGGGACCCCGCGTCCCCGCTCGGCAAATCGGGCGCCCCGGCGCTCGCTCCCGGCCGCACAGGACCCGCACCCCGCACCCCGTCGGCCCGCATCGGCCTGGCCCGGCCTCCCGCCCCGCACCCGGCCCTCCGCGCCCGCTCACCCGGGCCAGCTCCGCACCGCGCCGGAGGTCGGCGGCCGGGCCGGGGGGCCCCGCTGCGCCGCGGAGCTGCGGGCGCCGGGCGGCCGCATGGTGCCGGCGGCGCGCGGCCCGGCGCTCACACAGCAGGTGCTGGGACCGCCCCGAGGGCCCAGGGGCTCCGCGCGCGGCCGCCGGCGGCGAGTGTCCCGGCGTGGGCGCCGTCACCGCCCCTCTGCGGCCACCGTAGGCCTCTCGCCCCCGCGCCGACGCCAAGGAGGCCACCCCGCCCCCTCCTCGGGCGGCTCTGGGCGTCCCGGAACTCAGCGCTTCCCGGGGCGTGCGTGCGTGCGTGCAAGCGTGCGTGCGTGCGTGCGTGCGCGCGCGCGCGCCACCCTGAAGTTGCGGCTCGTCTCACGCGGGCGCCGCGTCCTGCTCTGCGCAGGCGCAGAAAGTGGGCGCGAGCCTGTCTTCCCAGGTGACTTCCGCGCACGCGCCGCTGCGGCCAGGCGGTTGGCAGTGCGCAGGCGCGCGCCGCGGGCGAGGCTGGCCGCGCGGTGTTGCCGGCGCCCCGACCTTCCAGTGCCTCGCGTGTTCGCCTCGCCGGTGGGCGCTGCCGGGCGTAGCGGGCCGGGCCCGAGCCCGAAGGGGCCAGTGCGGGCGCAGTCCAGCCCGCCCTCAGACACCGGGGTCCGCAAATGTCGGAGTCCCGGCTGGCCTGCTGCCCACGTGCCCGGACCCGGGGTGGGCTGGCCGATGCTCCCGGAGCCCGGGGGCTGCCCTGCCCGGAGGAGGGGACTTCGGCCGGCCGTGCTGACACAGGGGAACGCAGAGGTGGCAGGCTAGGGACTTACTCAGGCTTCTTGGAGGTGCCAGGCGAGCTCTGTGAGCCAGCGTGCGGCCTGCATGCTGCGCTCCTGGACTCCCGGCCCGGGTGGCAGCGCGCCTGGCCTACCAGCTGCTGTCGTTGAGACCATGTCCTCAGGCATCCTTCACAGAGGACAGCTGGGCGTGCCTCCCCCGGCTGACCAGTCCACAGCCTCTCCTCCAGCTGGAGGGCCCTCCTCTAGCCACAGCCCCTTACGCAGGCCTCCCTGTCCCTGTTGTCGGAAGGACCCAGTCCCTGGTGACCTTACCTCTGGCCTTACCTCCGGCCCTGGAATGCCTGAGGCCTAGAGTGTTAAAAAAAAGTCTCCAGAGCAGCTGTGAAGTCAGCAGAACAGGACGGGGAGAGGAGAGATGTTAAGCTGTGTTTCTTGGGCCACCTTGATGGCTTAACGGGTAAATCTACTGTCTCCAGGTGACACGGTCCACGTAATCCCAAGGCCCAGGGTGTGCACCGCGGGGCCCGGTGGGGGTTTGGGGGCTGGAGGGACACCAAGATAAACAACTAAATAAAATAAATAAAATGCTTCTCTCTCCTCTCCCTGCCTGCCTCCCTGCCTGCCTTTAAAAAAAAAAAGTTCTTCGAATGCATCTTCTCTATTGGTGGGCTTTGCGCAGTGGCCCCTGGGCGGGCTTTGCTTCAGGTAGTGGATCTCTGGTCCAGCCTTCTCTCCTGAGATGGCCCATGCAGGCCTGCTCCATTGTCTCGTCCATGGCTTGTCCCTTCACATTTGCTTTCGCTGACCCTTCTCCAACACCAACTCCTACACATTCTTCAAGACCACACGCAAACATCCTTTCTGGGAAACTGCACCCTTTCCTAGTGCCCACTGTGCCTGCAGAGGGGACTCTCCACCCCCAAATGGCAGGGATTCCTTCGTGGACTGTCTCCCACCGGCCTGTTTTCTCACCGTGGTCAACAGTAAGATGTGTCTACCTTGTGACCGGCCTACATTCCTGAGTTTAAACAACTCCAGAAGCTTCACAGAGCTCTGCTTCCGCCCGTGCGTTCTGATAGGCTCTGTTGCTTCATTCCTTAGATGCCCTAGACACCAATCGATCACTGCCAGAGCCCAAGGGAGGGGCTCTGTCCTCAGGGTCAGCTCAGTGGGAGAGCCAGGGGTGGCCCCAGCACATACGGAGTTTATTCCGAGGCTTTCCCAGGTCCCCAACTCCGTTTCCACCCTCTGGGACACAGCACCTGCTGGCCCGGCCAGCCCAGCCCTGGGGCCTCCAGGCCACCTCCAAGAGGCACACAGAGGTCTGGCGCCATCTGTTGGGGCCATGCAGGCATGGTGTGAAGCTGGCACCCATTGGATGGCCAGGCGGGACACAAGTCCACTGGAAGCAAAACCAGAGCCCTCTACTCTGACCTCCCGGGGAAATGTATCACCTCTGCTTTAAAGCCACATCTGTTCTCTCTGCTCTTCTTCCACCAGAAAGTTAAGTAGGTTTCGTTGAGTAAATTGCAGAAGCAACACAGCCTGCCCCCCACTAGGTTGGGGACAGTTTAACCCTCCCTCCTTAGTACTGTCCCTCCACTTGCTGAGAGGCGAGGATGGGTCACTGCAGGGGCCGACAAGGAGTGGCTCTTTTGACCACGACAGGAGAGGCCGAGTGAGCCGGCCAGCCTCTGACATGGGGCCACCCTGCAGGGCTGGGGCCCGGGCCAGACATCTCCGGGTCAGTTTTGAACGCAGGGGTCTCAGCGCGAGTCTGCCGCAGCACCGCAGAGAGAGTCCTCTCTGGACCCCTGCCTGCAGGCTGCTGCGGTACTGATCCTGCGTTGATGGGGCCTGCAGGGATTGAGGGGAATTACATTTTCATTTAAATCCTTACAAGCACCTTCAGGATAAATATTTCTGCCTCCACTTTACAGAGGGGCAAGAGGTTTTGCTCAAGTCAGGCCTGACTCCAAAACCCAGGAAGGGCCACACCCCCCACCCCGATTGGCAAGCACCTGGCTGGCATCCTGGCAGCCGTCTCCCTCCCTTCCAGACATGGGCGCTGCCGTTTTCCTGCTGTCCCTGTCTACACGATCCCAGCTCACATGGGCAGCAGTGAGCCCTGCGGAAAGATCGCAGTGGTACCCGCCCCAGAGGATGCCGTTCTCCTTGGGTCAGGCGCTGGACCAGGCACTCGGGGGCCCCTTCCTGTGAGCCTCCGGCACGCAGAGGTCACACAGACGGCAGGTATGGAGGGCAGTGCTGAGGGGTGGTTGAGAGCCTGCCTGCAGACCGTACTTTAGCTCTGGTTCCCTGCTTTCTGGCTTCAGGCTCTAAGGTGGCAGCCACTCTGGACCTGCATCTGGAGCGCAGGCACGACGCTCCTCGGGCCTCGTGGCTGCTCTGAGAGCCTGCTCTGCCGGCGCGTTTGCAGCCTGCAGGCCTGGCCACAGCGAGCGCTCAGTGCCACCAGCGGTGCGGAGAGACGGCCTGCAGCGACTCCCTCCCACATTACCTGGGTGGGTCTGTGTGCCCGAGGGGCTGTGGTGGCAGTGACATAGAATGCACTGCGGCTTCTACCTCTCAGGTCCCCTGTGGGGCAGAAGGGGACAAGCGTGGGCATTCAGCCTGCCCAGTTTCCATCTGGGCCACAGGCATACTGTCTGGACACGTGCTAATGGAGAACAGGCCAAGGGCCTTGCTACCCTGAGCCCCAGCCCTTCACCAGCAGAAGAAGCCTGTCTTCTGGGCGCCCTGGCCTCCTCCCAGGCAGCAGGCGTTGGTCCTTCCATGGATAGGCCCTCCCGGGCCGACACCCAGGCCACGAAGGGAGCAGGAGGTACGGGTCCGAGGCTGGCCGCTTCCAAACGCCATATCCCAGGCCCAGATTGCATGTCCTCCGCGCTAATTTCACAAAAGACACTACTCACACTCCCGTGATTGAACAGCCCTGCGCTGACAGGAGTGGAGATTTGTGACGCGGCTTATCTTTGGCCCCGAGCAGGGCCAATTCGTCTGGCTCGGCGTGTCGGGTGTATTTTATGGCGCGCTGGGGAGACAAACATACGCGTTTATATGTCACTTGTTGCGATATAAATGCTAACCTGTACTTCTTTCAAAACTTTTAATGAATTATACACATTGCAGAAGATTTATGGGGTGAAAAGAACAGCTCGACGTGTTACTCTTCACATTTGTCACTTGGCAACAGCACCCAAAAAATCTGGAAGATATTGCATTCAGAGATAAATCATAAATAGATGCATCTTAAAAAAGGTTTATTTTGTGAGTTAATGGCTGATGGGGCCCCCAGTGCAGGATTTAAAGTTAAATTATGCAAAATCAAAAACAAACCTTATAATACTTAATCAAACATGCATAAAACTGTCAGGCCCAAATAAATTCTCTCAATTAACTTGCTTCAGATTGTGATTGCATTCGCTAATTTAATCAGCCTGGAATAATCTGGAGGCTGGGAGATGATGAATGACGGAGTGCGCCCCACGGTGGCCGGCCGTGGGCAGTGCCGCCCGTGTGGGGTGCCGCGTCGGGGACCACCGGCACAGAGCGGCTTTCCCTGGGGGGCAGGGCGCCGGTGCGGCGGGGGGCGTGGGGTCTGCCAGCGCGGCCACCGAGCCGCTGTCCCGTGAAGGCCGGGGTCTCTGCGCTCCACGGGCCTGCGGACCCCCGTCGGGAAGCGCTGCAGCTCTGGCTCTGCCGGTCCGGCTGCAGGGTGGTCCAGCCAGAAGAGGCAGTGGCGCTGGGCCACCGGTGAACAAGACAGCCTGCCACCTGGGTGTCAGCCCAGCACACGCCTTAATGAGCACGAAACAAGGCAGGGGGCCGAGGGTGATGGGTGAAAGAAGCAGACACAACCAGGGTCTTGGAGGGTCCACTCAGGCGGGGCGGGAGGAGGCAGCTCAGAAGTGGAGGTGGTGCCGGCGCTGGGGGGGGCTCCTGGGCGTGGAGAGGAGGGCCCCGTGGGGGGTGGCGGTGCAGCTGCGTGTCCGCACTGAACGTCTGAACAGGGTTAAGAAGGTGGATTTTTTTCAATGTTAACATGCAATGTTACTTCCATAAAATTTTTGACGGTGAAATGTCGTGTGTACTTTATCACTATAAAAACATTTCTTGGTGTGTCCCGGTGGAGCAGTGGTTGGGTCTACCACCTTTGGCCGAGCGAAGCCCATGTAGGTCCCAAGGACCCGGGTTCGGTTCGTATCCCAGGGCTGGGGAACAACCGAGGTGAACAGCTAAATAAACATTTAAAATGCTTCTTCCTCCTCTCTCTTCTGTCTGCCTGACCACCCGCCTTCGTTCCTGCTGCACCTTCCCTTAAGTTGCATGAAAAGCACTGGAAGACTAAAGAGGCTGCGGGAACCCTGAGGGACGGACTGGGCCTGACGTCCCTGGGTGGAGCCCACGCAGCTCCGAACTTGGCTCTTGCAGCCTCGCACATGCGTCCCTCCAGTGCCCGTGTGCGGTCCTCCAGGGGCGTCCGGCGGTCCTCCAGCAGTGCCCTGCCCGTAGAGAGACGCTTCTCAGAGACAACGCCGACCCACATCCTCCAGAGGCTCTCCCAACCAGCCCTGCCTCACCACCCCATGGGGGACCCCAAGTTCCCAGGCTCCCAGCATGCCCTGCGCTTCTTCTGACAGCTTCCCTGGAAAACTGGCCTTTTTCATCGTTCAAGATTCAACTCAAGGCCTCCTCTTCCAGGAAGCCTTCCCCCAGCCCCATCCTGCATGGACCAAGTCCCAGAACGTGTGCCAGTGGTACTGTGTGCCAGCTGCCTGCTGGGCTGAGCTCCACCACCTATGGGGGCTGCAGGGCCCTGCGGCAGGGAGTCAGTCAGCTCCAGACGCCTGGCCAGACAGCAGACTTGCCCCAAATGTCCCCGGGGGTCTGCCCTTTCCCTGGACCCCTGGGTCCTCTGGCTGGAGGCTGGCCCTGCCTCTGGGAGCACGCAGGTCCCGATGGGGAGCAGAGAGAGACCCTGGGAAGGGTGAGTGGGGCTGGGCCAGGGCGGGGCGTGTGTCTAGGGTGTTGAAGTTTGCTGCTGACTGCTGGGCAGAGAGTGTGATTGCGAGCATGTGGCCTCCACAGCAGTGTCACCAGGACTCCCAGGCCAGCTGGCCACCTGGGGTTTGCAGGTTTCTGGAAGGAGCAGGGAGGGACAGACCACTGGTCAGCATGTCCTGGTGGAGGCGGGCAGGTGCTGGGGCCTCAGGGTCTGTGCAGATTCCAGGCTGGACGAGGCAGCAGCCAGGCCTGAGTGGCAATCACCCAGGTCAGTGTCTGCATGGGTTCCTCAGAAGTCCCCAGCACGGGGACGCTCCTGGGTAGAAGCGTCCTGAACAGGAAAGGGGGCCCTGGGGAAAACAGCAGGAGGCCCTGGCCTGGACGAGACTTGTCCTGCAGCTGCAGCAACCTGCGCTGAGAGCACCCAGCCCTCAGCAGGGGTGCCAGCCAGACCGCTTTCACAGGGCCCCACATCCTGGCTGGACATGTCAGCTCCTCTCCCTGGGCCCAGCTTCCCCTCTGAGGGCAGAGGCATGGTGCTTTCCATAAGCCACAGGCCAATTGCTCCTGCACTGGGCAAAGGTCAGGTGTTACAGAGCGTTCCCTCTCACACCGCTGGGCTGACAGTGCAGACCAGTCACTTTCTTCCATCACCTCCTCCCCAGCGCCCAGCTTCTGCTCCGGGTGCCAGGGTCCCAGACGCAGCGGCTGGGTCAGGCCTGTCTTAAAGATGGCCCAGTACCGTTGGCTCTCCAGCACCGACCTGGGGTGTTTGCTGCTGGACACGCAGCTCATTTGGGCTCATTGGGACGGGCGAGGTCAGGGGGCAGAGCCCATCCCTGCAGGCGCGGTCTCTTTGCAGTTTACTGGCAATGTTCAGTGCGCACCACAGACCTGACAGCCGTGGGCGGGTCCTCTGCTCTTCTATGTTCAGTGGAGAAAGAAAACACCCGGCACGCGTGTGGCTGGGAGAGGCAACACCGCTGAGTCCCTTAAAGGAGCGGGCGCGCACCTGGGCGCCTGCGCAGCGACGTGGGGGTGCTCCCGGCGGCCGTCCTGCCCCCGCCGCGGTGAACAATGGAGCCACAGCAAGGCAGGACCCCCAGGGCAGGGGTGGGCTCCCAGACCCCCTCCCGGTCGGCCCGGCCTGGGCGGTGCGCCGGCGGACGGCAGGGGGCGCCCCCAGCCCGTTATGCACTCGGGCCGGCTGGGCGGTCTGAGCCACACCGGGTCTGAGCCACACCGGGCCTGAGCCCGCGCGCACAGCAGGGCCCACGGACTGCGCAGACGCGCGGGGTGGCGCTCGGCGCGCCCCTGGTCACCGCAGGACACGCTTGCCCAGCCCAGCTCATCCGTGCGCACCCCTGCGCCCCGATCGCTCCCTGAGTGCTGACAGGTTGCTGGCT
The DNA here is from genome assembly GCA_004363575.1 of Solenodon paradoxus. NCBI lineage: Eukaryota > Metazoa > Chordata > Mammalia > Eulipotyphla > Solenodontidae > Solenodon > Solenodon paradoxus. The sequence continues at coordinate 3,240 of RJWH01011041.1, read as the reverse complement.
CTGTGCCTCAGTTTCCACCTGGGGTCTGTGAGTTGAACATGAAATAGGGCCCGTTGCTGCCACACTCAGGGACATCAGCAAGGCGGGGTCTGGGTGCAGCGACTCGGGCGGGCACCAGGCTTCCTTGGAGTGCCTTTTAGCCCTATTTTAGGGGTGAGGCAAAGCGCTGACCCAGAGGGACTTGCACCTGATGAGCTTGGGGCCCTCAGAGGGGAGGGGGTGGGGGCCTCGTATGGGGGACTGGGCAGTGCTAAGGGAAGTGCGGTGCCTCCCCACTGATGGGGAGCCCCATGTGCCCACCTACCCAGGGTCCCTTGGGAGCTCAGGCGCAGGCCTTGCTCCCTGGGGTTTCCTGGAGCCTCCCTTCTGGGGTTGGATACTCAGGGAGGTGGGTGTCAGCTGGGGCCGTAGAGCCACTCCGCCTGCTGACACTAGGGGGCGGCCTCGTCCTTTCCAGCTCCTGGAGCCTGGCGTGCGAAGCGCGAGTGTGTGGGGTGCCGGGCGGGATCCCTCTGCAGCCCCGTTTCCAGTGGGGACGACCCCCAGGCCTTCTGCTCTCTGGACACGGGATGAGCGCCACTAGGTGGGGTGCAGAAGGGCTGCTGGCTTTCTTACAGGAACAGAAATGGGGGTGACCCCCTCCCTACTGCAGGTCACGGCTCGTGGTGCTCAGCATTCAGGCATAAGGGATACTTCGGTGTTTACCTTTCGATCAACATCAGAGTCGGAGGGAAGCAGAGACAGAGAGAGACAGAGAAAAGGAGACAGAGAGAGACAGATGGGGAGCCAGAGACAGTGGAGAGAAACGGAGGAGAAACAGAAATGGTCAGACACAGAGACAGAGATGGACACAGAGACACAGAAGGAGACACCGAGAACACAGATGGAGATGGACAGACACGCAGAAGGGGCAAGGCGGAGACTCCGCCCCGCAGGTGAGGGAACCCAGCTGCACAGGTTGCTGAGGGCCCGCTGGGGACAGGCCCGGGATGGGTCAGACTGTCACCCAGACCCCCTCTGGGGAGGCGGGGAAGCTGCGGGGCCCTGCCCAGCTTTGACTCTCCTGCCAGGTGGGCCCACGGAGCTCCCGTGGCCGAGGGAGGGTGCCCCCATGGCACGTACCAGGACTGCTGCCCACTCTCCGGAGTGTCCCGTGTCCACGGCTTCCAGGATGCTGGGCCCCGAGGCCTCACATCCCGTGGGGTGGCCCAGGTCCTCTCCCGGGTGGCCAGGCCTGGCTCTGTCCGCACCCCAGGCAGCCCCCGCCCCCGTCCCCGTCCATCAGGTGTGAGGCCTCCAGGCACCCGCGGTCTCACAGACTGACGACAGCCTGAGAAAGATGGGTCCAATCTGGGGCAGGTGGGCGGAGCACTTGGGGTCAGAAAAGCCCCGTGGTGGCCCCCCAGCTCTTTCATGTGAAGAGAAGTCAGTCTAGAACAGTCTGGGTTCAGAGGAGATTCTGGAGGGACAGAACTGCCCCATCCCCTGCCATACATGCACAGCCCCCCGCCTCCCTCCCACCCCACTGCAGATGGGCATTTGTCCCACTGTCATGATTCTGTCTCGGGAACCTGACTGGCCGGGCAGGTGGCACAGTCTTCACAGGAGACCTGGCTCAGAGGAGAGGAAGCTCTGGTCTTGAGCCTGCCCCGCAGCATCCCGAGCTCACCGGCCGGAAGGGCTGCTTCTAGGCATTGCAGCTGAGCGTTGTCAGAGCCAACAGCAGCCCTGGGGCAGGGCTGCCCCTCGTGGTTGGGTGGGACACAGGCTGCACACAGGGCAGTCAGAGCTATGGAGACACCTGTGTCCCCTGCCCAGCCCAGGGGACTCATCTGCAGATCTGCACCCCGGGTTGAGAGCTCAGCAGGGCCCCATTTTCCTACCTACGGAACTCACCCTCCTTACCCAGCTCCTGACAGCCCCGGGCCCCGGGGTGTGCCCGGCAGCCTGGCTGGATGGGACAGGGATGGGGGCTGGGGCTGGGGCTGCGCCAGCGCTGGGACGGTAGTGGGCTGTGGAGATCAGCACTTGGGGGTTATTTATGAATCCGTCTCTGCCGGGACGGGCCTTTCTGCGTTCAGTTGCCATGGCCGCTTTAAAGCCGGTGTCTCATTAATTCTGCGTGTGATGAAATAAACACAGATCAGACAATCGCAGGGACGGCTCTTTCATAAAGTGAGCGGGGGAGGACGCCTCAGCACACCACCTCACCGAGACACATCCATCAGCTTCCGTTCCGGGGCAGAGGCAGGGAGGGGCCTGACGGGGTCCCCCAGCCGGGTGGCCTCCGCTGGAATTACAGTGACAGGCGTGCTGGACTCCCCACCAACCCCAGCAGCCGGGAGCCAAGTGGTCCTGTCCAGCCCAGGCCCAGGTGAGGGCTGCCCGAGGCGGTGGCCCTGGCCCTGCGCCCCCCCACGGTCCCCAGCAGCTCTGCCCCGGGGTCACCTGGCTCCGGGAAATGGGCAGAAGGGTCTGGAGGGGCCCCGCTGGGAGCTTTCTTTCAGCCCGACTGGCAGGCTGATTTTTGCTTCTGTTCATCTCACCCACACCGGGTGCTAGGGTGTTAGAGCCAGGGTGGCCTGAACCTGGCGCCCCGGAACAGGTCCTTTCACCCCAAGACCCAGAGGCACAGCCCGAGTCAGCACACACGGCCTTGAGGGGAGCAGAACCGGGCATAGGTCCGTGTCCCGCCCAGACACGGCCTCCCAGCTCTGAGGCAGAGCGCCCTCCCTGTACCCTGAGAAAAGCCTCCCCAGAACGGATCTCCTGGCCCATTCAGCCCCCACATGCTGCCTAGCCCCGCTCCCCGCTCAGAGTGCCCGGGTGGGGAGAGGTCCCCCTGGAGCTTTGGGGCGGGAACATGACCCTCTGCCCCGGTGTGGACACAGAGGCCAGTGACACACGTGCTGCGCGTGGTCCCCCTCCCCGGGCCGGCCATCGATCCCCTCTGCCCGCGGGGTCTCCTCACACATGGCCCCCAGGGTCCCATCAGGCATCGACAGTCATGCTCACCATTTAATTAAGTTTAGTTTAATTAAAAATCTGGGGGTCTTTTTTCGACTCAGTAATTGATTTAATTTTCTGTGCAATTCAAGTGCCAAACTCGATCTTGAAAACTCCCAAATTCTGGGGGCTTGGGGTGGGGACGAACAGACAAAAAGCAAAAGCTCCCTAGAGTGGGAGGTGAGCTCCCACAGCTCTGTAGGGAGGGTCCTTGGTCACAGGTTCCAAGCACCA
>RJWH01011040.1:0-13912 GCA_004363575.1 Solenodon paradoxus | reverse complement strand
AAGTGACATGAAGGCAGATTGGGCAGTCGCAAAAAAGAAAGTTTTATAACACGGGACTTCTTGAAGAAGTTGCCAGGGTAGGCCCTCCCTGGTGGCTCAGCGCTAAGTCACTGTCTGGAGGCATGAACCCAAGCACAGGGACCTGGGTTCAGGACTGGGAGGAAGGGAAACAACGAAAACTAAATGGTAAAGATGCTTCTTCCTCCTCTCTCTTCCTTCCGGCCTGGCTAGTAGTCTTCATTCCGGCCTACTTCCTTCCTCTTCAAAAACAAAACCAAAAAAACACGACAAGAAGTCGCCTCATTTCCATACCACACACATACAGCATCAGGAGGGCTGGGCACGAAGATGCAATCCTGATGTTTGCACAAAGACATCCTCAACACTGCCAGTGAGTGCCCAGGGACAGTCAGACAAGTTAGCCCCCTGGGGCTGCCCCTGCCCGGGCTGCTGTGAGGAAAACGGAAGACTAACTGTGGGTCCCGGCCAGCGACAATGCAGTGAAGAGCCAGCATCATCCCAGCACCTCCCCGATCTTCCGTCCTGCTGCCGCCGGGCCCCCTCGCAGGACTTCAAGACAGCCGAGAGAAGCCTGCTGACGGCAGACAGCGGCCTCGCACACATCAAGAGGCAAGTACCGGCATGTGCAGTGTGACAGTTCGTGTTTGTGAAAATCCTGCCCAGCTCGCCGACTGCACTCACTCCAGGGAAGACACGCCAACTTTGAAAATCAGGGAAAACGAAAAAATCACTCTTAGAGTGACCCTCCCTGGAAAAGCATGGCGTGCAAAGCAAACTGCACACAACGTTCATCTGCTTTCTTATAAGTAAGTGTCCCCAACATCAGGGATCTAAACTATATAAAAGTATAAAGAAGCAGGGGGACTCTCCCATATGCCACAGAGACAGCGAGCATCTCGTGCTTTCGAGCCTTTTTTCTCTGTGCACATGCATCTCTACATGGAATCAGAACTAGAAACTCCTCGCGGACAGCAGCTGGAGTGCTGCAGAACATTCCATGGTCTGAATAACTCCAGACAATGCCGAACCTGCTCTCACTGAGCAACTGTGAAAACAGCAGAGCTGACGGAGGAGGAAAGTTCTGCTTTTCTCACCCGCCTTCACACACACATCAGAGGCGCTCTCTGTGCCTGGGACCTAGAGTCGCTCCACCTTCGGCATGAAGACGTCCCACAAGCACACACACGCTCTTTTCGTGTTGTCAAAGCTGTCAGTCTCCCAAGGGGGATCAGGCATGGTTTGCTGAAGAAAGGCAAGGGGTCGTGATCTGTCTTCTCTTTCCAGACAGACCCTGCTCCGGGTCTGCAGAGACCGTCATGCGTTCTGCTGACCTCAGATGTGCGGGGAAATGGGTCAGCGCATAGGAATTGGGAAAGACAGGAAACTCCAGGGCTGGAGTTTTCCTTCAGACAACGCACTTGCCTCTTCTCCTTTCAATTACTTTTCAACAACTTGCTAAAAGTTAGTCTCCAATGTCCGAAAAGATCACCCAGCATGGAACTCCCCAACTGCCAAGCATCAACTACCCAGAAAAGAGGGGCATGCATGGGCTGAGCTCATGGCATGAAGCCATCTCCAAAGGCGTTTCAGAGTCAAAGACAGGGGTGCCTGCCGGAGGGTCCCATTTCTACGGAAAGGAAAATGCCCTCGCTGGGGGGCACTGAAACCGGGCAATGGGGGTTGGAGGGGCCGGAAGGGCCGGAAGGAGAGACTACGGCAGGGGGATGGGGGTGGGGGGGAATGAGGACCCTTGGGGTGATGCTCCCGTTCACCCTTCATCTATGACCGTGGCTTTGCGAGTGTGGACCTACAACACTTCCCCTGAGCCCTTCAAGTGAATTCCATTCCATTAAGCACACTCCCACCATGTTTCAATTCCTCCCACAGGCCTTTTACGAAACTCATGGCGGTAAGCGCCTAAGCAAAGAAGGCGGCCTGGCCTCTCGCTGGTGGTTTTCACTCTCTGCAGCGCGTTGTTTTTCTGGAAGCTCGGGGGAGGGGGGAGCTCTTGAACTTGAACATAAACATAAATTCACACACGAGGTTTCCTTTTTGGCCAGATTCCAGGCCAGGTAAGGAAACACAAGGGCTGAGGAGAAGGTGACCCATGGGAGTACCTGGCACTCAAACCACAGAAGGTGACCCTGGCGGACACCTGCCTCCAGGCTGCCCGTTGCCGTGGAAACCCAACCCCCAAGGGTCCCTGGGACAGGGGATGGCAGTGGAGCCCACGCAACAATTAGAGGTAACAGCACTAATTTATGCTGTTGCAACCCGACACTGCGCACTGCGGTCTGTCTCCACCGAGAGCCTTGCCAGGTGAAATTTCAGTCTGAAAACCAGCCACGCCTGGTGCTGCGCCCGCGGCTTGGTTCCGGTTTCCTGGGGCGGAGATGTCACCTTGGCCCACAGGTGACAGCGCGGTGTGCAGTTTCCACAGCTCTGATCACCACTTGTAAATGTGTTCCAGATGAAAGTGAGCTGAGAAGGGGAGGCTGCCGTCAAGTTCTGGGATTTGAGGGTTTTGCTTACTTTGGCACAGTTGCTTTAACTGGGAGGGGAAGTTTGTACCAGACTTGTGGTAAATGTAAGACAGAAAAGGAGGTGCTCCTTGTTGGACTCTCATGCAAATGCTCTAATGCCTCCTCTCCCGGTCACCACCAAGACTCACCTGGGCTGGAGGTGGCGGTCCCGGGCTAGCTCATGGAGCAGGCACCTGAGATGCATGTGCTTTTGGTCAGGGAGGTGCCATGCCAGCCTAACTCCACCCACTGCTCCCTCCGCAGGGCCGACTGCCCACACAGACAACCTGACCTTAACACAGCACAGTCCACCGCCGTCCTCCGCGGGGAGGGCTGACAGCAGGGCAGGGGAGGTACCCCGCCAAGCTGCGGAGGACTGGGGAGCTTGCCGCAAGCACACAAGAGGAGGAGCCCTTGGAGGGGGCAGCCACAGATGCCTCTGCTGAGCTGGCGCGTATCCCCACGGGGCCCCACATTCTGACCCTTCCAGCGGGCAGGACGGGACATGTGCACACCACACACTGGGAGCACCACTGCATGGACCTCTGCTCCGAGGCCTCTCCCCACCTACTTGTCAGCTGGAGGAAGCTGGGGCTTTTTCTCCACACTGCAAGAATTCAGTGACTTCCTGAGGTCACAGGCAGATGACATGAAACACATTTTTCAAATATTTAGGTTCTAAGATTTCCCTCTCAAGTCCAACGATATATTTGCAATCCGGCTTACCAAGGATGAGAACTGCTGCTCCGAGGACCAGAGACCCCTACCCCCACCCCAGGTCGAGGAGCCCGGCCACCCCCCGGAGCACCCACAAAATGTGGGCGCCACCCACACAAGCCCAGATCCATGGGGCCTGGGGAAAGGAAAGTGCCATCGGCCAATGGCCAGCAGACCAGTGCCGTCTGTCCACACAGCAGAACAGTGCTCAGCAAGGAGAAGGCATGAAGCTTGAGGACACAGAACACGTGAACCCCAAAACCCGTGCTCCGAAAACGGGGCAGACGCTGAAGAACAGAGTGAGATCATTGCTGTGAAGCGCCACGAGTGGCCAACCCAGAGGGGCCGGGCGAGCAGAGACTGGCACAGAGGACATGGGGGTGGGGGTGAAAATGTTCTGGAAGTGGATGGTGGAGACAGGCACGTGACTGTGTTCAGGAAAAGTCGCCGAGCTGTGTGCTTAAAATCAGTGAAGGTTCCAGTGTGGAAATTACACACCTGGATACAGCAGCTATGGAACAAAGAAAGGGGGTGGGGGGAATAAGGGTGGCAAAGGAGAAAACTGAGGCAGCAAAGTCAGCGCAGAGAGTAAGCAAACTTATCCACAGGGGCCCAGAGGACTCTGATTTCTAGTGGCTTCTTGCTCCCCTGTCTGGAGCACCATGGAAGTGTCAGGTCATCACTACTGCAGGCCCAGGGATCCCGAACACCACGGCAAAGGACGGTGTTTGTCCCCCCTTCCACAGACCAGGAAACTGAGGCAGATGGGGTCGGCCAGGGGGCCTGAGTTCACCTGTAGAAAATAGGGGATGGGGTAGAGGCGCAGGGCTCCTCCCACAGCCTGTCTGCTGGGCCCTCAGGTGCAGTGGCTGTACCACCAGGGGACCCCCAGGGAGAGCTCAGCGCCCAGCAGCTGATGGCTGAGCATCCGCGGCCAGTACCCGGGCTCACCCAGCCTGTGTCCTCAGCGGCCCCTCCAGGGCCTCTGAGTGAGTCTGCTCTCAGATGACAGTTCTCCGGGCATTAGCTTGCTGCAGAAGCTTGTGGCAGCAGCAAAAGCAGGCGGCCTTTCTTCTGGGGAGAGACACCAGCACCCAGCTCTGCTCTTCTCTCATCCTGCCCTTGGCCGCGTGCGCAGATGCAGGGTTCGTGAAGCTTTGCTCTAATCTAGCTTGGAGGCACAACTGTCTGAGCCATGTGCTCCCGAGGAACTGCACGGCCCCAAACATTAACGTGGGGGGCGGGAAGGAGCAGGAGACACAAGATGCCCAGGAGGGATGGCCGGACACACATGTGTCTGCACCACCTGCCCTTCCTGCGGATTTCCATCCTTCCAGCAACCGCAGCGAAGGTCACCTGTCACACAACAGGGCTGCTGCTGGGAATCAAGTTTCCCGAATGTTCTGACATGAAAGAATGCCGTCACCAGATTCACAGTACACACCACCATGGTGTTTCTCCACATCCTGAGCTGTTTTGGAAGCTCATACCATCAACTCTACTTTCCAGCATGTTCTCTAAGATTCTGGACTTTGGAATCCACCAGGGTGGACAGAGATGACCTTGACCAGACACGCCTTCTAAGAGAGCCCCAGCTTCTCACAGGGAGACGGGCAGCCATCAGGTGCTCACAGTGCCCTGCGTGCACGGTCACCCCATCATTGCATGTCCCATGTCCCCTGAGGGGATGTGTGTCTAATGCAAGATGCGCACCCCCCACCCCCAACCATGCGCATGCTTCCCTTGGTCCTGGGGTCCCTTTTTTGCCCAGTGATGCTGGGCCCAAAGCCTCTGACAGGCTCCAGGGTAGTTGTGGGCAAGGCACCCGCAGCCCGGACATGGGCAGGGAAAGTCACAGGCAGGCCAGAGGGCAGTGTCCACCTGATGCCTCAGACGCCTGGAATCCCATCCTGCCTTTGGAGTATCTCCTCACTGGCCACTTCCTTGGTCTTCCTGACCAAGCCTCTCCAGCTGGGGAGCACCTCTGGTCCAGCACGCCTGGCCTGCCCAGTCGGTCCTGCAGCCCGGGGCCTCTTTGCCGATACCGCCCAAGCGTCTTCAGTTACAGAAAGGAAAAGAAACAATGTGCAGAGGGCCCAGCCCGGCACACCGGCAAGTCATGCCAAGCATGGAACGACCTCCGAGTCCGCTAGCGCCCCCGCACAGGGTGTGGGCAAAAAGGACAGCAGGCGGGGAGAAGGGGCAGATGTCTTTTTTAAGACAAAAGGAGAAAATTTTAATGAACATTCAACACACCAGATGAGTTAATGGACAGGAATATCCTTTGCATCTCAGCTAGAGAGAAATTCATTTAAAAAGTAACCACATGGCCCATCCTGGTGGAGGAGTGGTTGGGTCAGTCACCTTTGGCCAAGTATAATCCACGTCTCAAGGACCCAGGTTCATGTCCAGGGGCTGGGGAACAATTAAGATAAACACCTAAGTAAAATAAAGCGCTTCTTTCTCCCCTCTCTCTCTCTCTGCCTGCCTGCCTCTGCTCGCCTTCATTGCTGCCTGTAACTTTCCTTTAAAAAAAAAAAAAATTTAACCACATACAAGAGTGTTTTCTGAAGTGACTTTATGTTAATCCTCATGGAAGCTCCCAAGAATGTCTTCGAAGTAGTCAAGACCACAGCATGTCCTCAGGGAATCTTCAGCTCATACAGCTGGCCCTTCACAAGGCCAAGGTTAAGATGCGTTCCCATCAGAGATGGCGTGGGGTGGAAAGCACCCAAGGTGTGGGAGGACTCTGCACCCACACTCGCTGCTCGCAGCCTCGGACGGACCAGCTTCTCCACGTGTTGCAGCTCCAGCCTCCTCACTTACGAATATAAAACATCATTTGTAACTGAGAGTCCTTGCGGGATCAAATAGGTTAATTTATGTCACCAGCTTGGCAGAGAACTGGCTCCATGATAGATGACACCAATGAGGTGACAGTTTTCCTACGGACACTGGACAGGACCACTCTCCAGTGGGTCCAGGAAAGGGGCTGCCCAGGATAAAGGAGGGCAGAAAACTGTCACACTTTATTTAAAACCAAAAAAAACAATCAAAACTTCACTCCAGAAGCGGTAACGATTTTCTGCTCCACAGGAAACTTGGAAACCAAATGTTTTCAGCACTAAAAAGAAATGAGCTATGAAGCCACAAAAAGACACAGAGGATCCATCATGCATATGGCCGAGTGACAGAAGCCATCCGAAAAGACCACGAGCTGTAGGACTCTTGCTTGATTCTGTGCTGGAAAAGAGAGCAGAGGCCTCAGGGCTTGCAGGAGTGGGAGTGAGGGGGAAGCTGGAGAGAGGGGTTTGCAGGCGGTGAGACTGCTTGGCACGGCAGTAGCATGGTGGATACATGTTTTATGCATTTGTCCAAGGCCCTGAACTCTAACAGCAAGAGTGACCCAAATGGGAACCCCAGGAACCCTGGGCTTTGAGTGACGATGAGTTGGAGCGGGCCCACCTTTGGGGACAAAAGTGCCAGCTGCTGAGAGATGTTCATAAGGGGAGGGTGGCAGGGGGTATATGGGAAATCCATCTCCCCCAAAAAAGATTTTTGATGTTTGAAGGCAAGTAGGCAGGCAGGCAGGCAGAGGAAGCAGCAGCATTTTTTATTGATTTATTTGTTCATGTTGGTCATCCCCCTGGCCCCGGGTTGCAAACCCAGATTCTTGGACTTTATATGGACTACACCAGAGTCATAGATTTCATGCCTAAGCCACCAGGGCGCACCTACTTCTCAAATGTATTGTAAATATAAAACTACTCTAAAAAAATGAAGGTTTAAAAAAAGAAAAAAGAAGTTACCCCTCTAATTTCACCAACCCACAAATTTCTAATTGGAAACACTTGAGAGGCTAAGGAAACAAATCTGCGTTTATTTAGCAAGAATTTGGAATGACTGTCACTTTTAAAAATCAATATCCAGGCATACCTGGTGGAGCAGGGGTTACATCCACTGCTTCTAGCTGAATGCAGTCCACTTACATCCCGAGATCTAGGTTCATGTCCCAGGGCCGGTGAGAAAAACCAAGACGAACCATCAAAATAAAAATAAACAAAAATGCTTCTTCCTCCTCTCTCTTCCTAAGTACCTCTGCTCACCTTCATTCCTGCCTGTACCTTTCCTTAAAAAAAAAAAATTACTATCCACTTCCACTGCTTTTATGCTTCTTTGGGAGTAATTTAGTAATTCTGTACCACTCCTCTAGGGCACCCCATGTGTGGTGGGCATCACCTGGCCACAGAGCAGCAGAGTGATCAGGTGTGTGTCTCTGGACATGACGTTATCCTCAGCACACCAGGGTAGGGTCCCTTCTAACTCTGGACACCAGTGGGGTCTGCAGATGACACAGGAAGTGGGGGGTAACTTTAAGAAATGGGACCGACTAGGTAAGGAAAACAATACCAGAAGAGCCACAAGGCCTGTACAGGCGGATGGGGGCTGAGAAAGGACTGGGGAGGAATGCCCCAGCAGGGGACTTTGGGAAGATGATCAATACCTCAATCTAGTCCCTAAGAACTTATACAACACCCTCGGTGGGCGACCAATGTCAGCCACCCTGTCGGAGAACACGGCCACTCTGGCCCATGAGTCCTAATGCCCACAAACCCTTCCGTCTGTCCCCAGGTGCCTCCACGAGGCCACCCTCCCTCCGACAGGTGCCCCAGTCCCAGCCACGGGGCACACCTCTGAGCGTGAGCTCAGCAACCGGACAGCGAAGGCTCACGGCTGCAGGTCACATTTCAGCACTGCTGCGCATCGGGCTAGGTCTTCCCAGGGGTGGCCCTGGTCACTACAGACTGACAGGTGTCTCCACCACTACATGCTTGTAGCCGCCTCCTCCCAATCTCCACGCGACCCCCAAACCACCAAACGTCTGGGGCCAGAGTCAGCCCTGAGTCCGCCCGGAGCCCCGTGAGACCCGATCACAGGGCGCCTTCTTCCCAGGCCACCGGCCTGCGGAGCAAGGGCCAGGGCCTCTGGGAGCCGCCCGCCCTCACATCCCTGGTCAAGAGCGGCCCGAGAATTCCCCAACACAGAGGAGTCAGCAGAGTCTGAGCGTCTCCGACTTGCCCCTGGGGCTCCAGCAGCCCTGCTCCACCGAGGGCTGGTCCTGGCATGGGTCGCCGTGGCTGGCGCCCTGAGAGTCTGTGCCCATCATCGACCATCGGACACGCAAACCAAGTGCCCATCTGGCTTTGCACCACGAGACTTCCTAGGCGCTCGTGTCTGGTAACTCGGGGTTCTGAGGGCTCCCACCACGAGGGCCGTGTGTGTGAGGGGGCTCGAGGCCCAGCTTCACCAGAGCAGCGAGGAAGTGAGGTGCCGGGTAGACCCGGCCCAGGAGCAGGGAATTCCACGACACCTGGCGCGGACTCCTCAGTCTCAGCGAGGGGACTGGGGGTTTCCAGTACAGCACGAATGCCAAAGAGGCACCAGAGAGCAGTGCCTCCCATTCAGCGGGGCTCCCCGGGGGTCGGGCCCAGTTCCAGAACCACAACCCTCGCTGGCACCTGCACAGTTTATGGGCAGTGCCCGCGGGGCTGAGGCTGTCATTCTCCGCTGGGTCATTTCCTAGTAAACTGAGTGCAAGGGCTGCCCCCAGTCTCTCTGTGCCCGAACAATGGATTCCAGAAAACGTGTTAAACACTGGACGGAAAATGGTCCCCCGAGTCCGGGCAACTCTCGCTTCCGTCCTCCTGTGGGAGTGGAAGCCTCGCATCTGGCCACCCTCTGCTCTGAAGTCCGGACAAAGGAATCCTCGTCCTGCCTTTAGCTGGATGCAGGGCGTTTTGACTCTACAGCACACACAAGACACGGCAAATATCTGCTGTGTTGACTTTGGCCTAAACAGAATCTGGGGGGATCAGCAAGTCGAGAGGGCTCAGGGCTCCTGAGTGGCAGGCTGCAGAGGTCCACCAGCACCCGGGAGCTGGGGTGTCGGCGCCCCACCGTACTCACTGCGCGTGACAGCCCACGTCCGCTCCGCACCCAGGCTCCACCGCCTTTTCCAGCCTGCCAAGGTGTTTCCACCCACCTTTCAGGAGCTAGCCTCACCCACTGAGAGCTAGCCTCACCCACTAGCCTCAACCACCGTGAAGGAGGCTTCCCAGCTGAGCCAGCCTACTGCTCCAGCACCTCCATGACCCACATCCTCTTAGAGGGAGCCAGAATCTCTGAAAGTCAGAGGTGGATGCTGCTCTAGCCTAGAACGTTTTCCTTCTACTTCCATTCCTGCTGGCCAAGACAAAAAGTAACGAGAGGTGGGCCATGGTGGAGGAGCAATGACTGCCACCTCCTGCAGAGTGCAGTCCACATCCATCCCAAGGACCCGGGTTCTCGTGCCCAGGTTGGGGAAAACAATCAAGATGAACAATTAAATAAAAAAATAGGTGCACTCTGGTAGAGCAGGGGTTGGGTCCGCTGCCTCCCATAGAGCACAGTCCACATCCACCCCAAGGACTGGGGCTTGCTTCCCAGCCTCAGGGGAAAGTGGGAGGGGCAACTAAGATGGACCACATGAAATAAATTGCTTTTTTCTCCTCTCTTCCTGTCTGCCTGCCTACTCACCTTCTTTCCTACCTTCGTCTTCCTTTGAAAGCAAAAAATAAGAACAAAATCAAAGAGAGGAGGCTTCTCTGCCTCTTCCAGGTGCAAGCCCCCACCCCCAGCACCTGGGCATGCCCCTGGGAATGTGAAAGAGCAGAGGTGTGCTCAGAAGCCATTCACGCAGCAGCCTCCACAACACAGGGCCAAAGCGCTCCCCCAACAGACCCTGAAGCGGAAACCCTGCTGGAGGCGGCCCAGGTCCACAGTTTGCTCAGCCTGAAAGCATGCACAGCAGCTCAGCCGCCACCCCACGAAAATGTTGTAATAAACATGTTCAGGTAACTCTGCCAAGACAAACGGGAGTGCACCCTTGGACCAATCTGAATCACACTCCTGACTTCGACACTATCTTCGGAAGATCGCTTCATTTATGATTCATTTTCAGGCGAGAGAGATTTCCCAACCCTCAGGTTCTCGGCCCTGGTTTTCACTTACGAACCTTTTTCAGGGACTCCCATGGTTTCCAGTCTTTGGGTTCTGGAATCCTCCATGTGCCTAAGGCCTGAAAAGGTAGCAGAACGTAAATACTGCTGTGTCTCCCTCTCCTTGTGGGAGGGCAGGCCTGGGAGTCCTCAGTCCAGGGAGGAGTCTGGTCATGGACACCACTGCCCTCCTGGCCCAACAAACCAACTTCACCTACGGCCAGGACGTTTGGAAAGCAGGAAATCTGAACAGTGTGGCAGGGAACACGTGTTACACAGCAATCCATGTGCACTTCTAGGACATTTTCAAATCACAATGACCCATGATCGAAACCACCCTGTGACGTGTTGTTTTTCCTTGGGAAAAACCTGGGAAGGCAGCTGAGACATTTTAAGAGACAATCAAAGAAAAAGTCACCGGGAGGAGTCAGCATCCCGTTCTCTCACTGATAATCTAGGGTCCTTATTCTGCACCTGGCAGAGGGGTCAGCCTGTCCGGGTGGAAAGAGCCATTGCTTTGCCACTGGTAAACACATTTGTTTCTCTGTGGACACAGGCACATGAATTTGTTCAAATGAATCTGGGCACTATAACCCGCCTAACATAGAAAAAGAACAGAGCCCCGCCCACCAGGCCCAGAGGAGCGTATTTTCCCCCACGCACTGGCCCCGTGAATGAATGACAGCATCGTATTTCTCCTCGCTGCCACACACTCCCTGCTGTAGTGCCGTGATCATGGCTGGACAGATGGCATCTCACAGAACATCAGGGAACAGAATGCCCACCGCCGGGATGGCACCAGGGGCACGAAGTGCCCACTTCCCCAAGGCTGTGCAGAATGTCTCCAGCACCCGATTTCCTGAAGAGCGAGGGCGCAGGGGCATTTCTATCAGTGTGACTATAAACACAGGAAAGGCAGAAGCAAGAACAGACGGGACTTGTCTAGAATGCCACCTCGCCTATTTCCGCATCCTCACTCGAGCTCATGGGAACAGAATACAGAAAGGTTCTCACCAAGCTGTGTGAACCCCCAAAGCTTTCAAAGTTAAACTTAAAATGTCATGCTGTCATGGGATGAGCTGCTCAAATAGTGTTTTCTGGAAGCAAGAACTAATCCCACAATGAACAAGGTCTCTACCAGAGTCACAGGGCAATTACCCTGGGGAAAGAGTGGGATTAAAAACATTCCTCATCACCCCTTTCTTTTCCTTTTGTTTTTTCCCTTTAATACTGAGGGGCAGAGAATTTTATTTCTTTTATTGAAGGGACATTGTATCTTTTTTATTTTAAAGCAAAGCTTCAGACAGGAATGCAGGCAAGCAGGAAGACAAGAAGAGAGAGGACGAAGAAGCATTTACTTAGTTGTTCATCTCGGTTGTTCCCCCCAGCCCTGGGATACAAACCCGGGTCCTTGGGACGTACATGGACCCTTTTGGCTGGAGGTGGTTGTCCCAACTACGACTCCACCACAGCACACTGGAAAATTTGATCTTAACATCATACAGTTTACTGTGAGCATCACTGTGAAGTCTTTTAACTTGAATTTCCAGTGATTCCAAGCACATATTCCCTGAGCTTTCTACTTTGATATTAGGGGGTTATTTTTCCAAAGCCCCGCCTGTAAGGACAGTGAACTTGCACCCAGGAGAATCTCTCCTGCTTCTACTTCGTACTTCATTGCAGAAGTGAAATTGTTGTACGCCTTTCAGGAAAGCCAACTCCCCACCTCCTCCCTAATCCTGAGAATTTGAAGAAGGCATCTGCTGAGGGTCCCACCCTGCAAGAGGCTTCCGGAATGTTTGGCTCCCCAGGTTCTGAGCCCTCAGGGAGCCATCTGGAAGGGAAAATAGGCCAGAAACTGGCCCAGCCAGCAGTTCAAAGGGGCCCTTTCTAGTTCTGAAGGGCAGAATTCTTCCGTGGGGATCACAGAAGCTGGCTGGCATTCCAGCGCCTGCTCTCCAGGCGATTTCCGGACTGGGAGCTCTGGATCTAGCCTACCAGCCAGCTTGCAGGCAAGTCCTTCTCTCCGAGGGCACTGTTCACTGGGGCAGGGGGAAGCAAAGGAAGATCTCTAGGTCTCCGCAGCCTGACTCCAGATTCTCTTTTTCCTGGAAATCAAAGATCTCTTATTGCTTACACAACTGAACGAAAAAGCTCTGAGAAAAAACCCAGAATGTCCTGACCGTGTTGATCTAACACCTCCAGGTTGTTTCTTCATGTAAATCTGAAATATGAGTGCATACCAGTCACCAAAAACAAAAAGCGAAAAGCCCCAAACGGCATTGTACAAATCCTGCCCCTGCCGAGAAAAGGAACTAATACTCGGTGACATTTTCATGGCACATTAGACACTTTATCCATGAATTGAAGGCACCAACTATAAAAGTTCAACCTCTTTCCATATGGGCCACAATTCCCAGATGATCTTCTGTGATTGACAAGAAATACAGGTGCACAAAACATCCTGCACACTGGATGATGAAAGCTGGTTTTTCTTCCAGAGGGCAGGAAGCCTGGCAGTAAGCACACACCCACAAGAGTTACTGATCTGCACAGAACTAGCAATCCACTTGATGAGTTAGTGTCGTGGGGATAAATACTATTTATACTGGGTTACGCTGTGGGGCAGAATGCCAAGGCAAGCCAGCCCTTAAATGCCACTTCTGGAACTGGGTCCCCAAGCTTCAGGCAGCACAGTCCATGGCAGTTTAACATTCACTGTCCTCCCAGTTAGAATGACCTTTCACACTCCCTTCTTGCCCGTCAAACACAGAGGTCACTTCTCCACCCAGTGCACACCCCCTGTGCACAGCGTCCCAACCCCTAAGTTTGCCAGCAGCAGGGACAAAGCGTCCTTCCGCTAACTCCTCCCCTGGAGCTACTGAAATATTTATGACCTCTTAATTAAGACATCTTATCCCCACCCAGGATGGCTGCCTGCTTGTCATTTCAGAAAAGGAAGAATAAACGTTCCGGAGGAGCCCAAGCGAGACCTGGCCTGTGCGTGTGTGACATCCTCACTTTCACCGGGCCTTGGAGAAGGAGAACACCAAGAGCAAAAAGATAGTCATTCTAATTTTCAGAAAGGGGATTTTTTTTTCCCCAACCGGTTGCTTCCTTTGTTCTAGAAGCAGTGTGGAGGGGCATGGAAGCGAGGCATTTGTGGGAGCCCCGGGGAAGGGCAGAGGCCCCCAGGGAGGCCAGCACACCTGCTCCATCCACGTGGCCCGGCTGGGCCAGAGGGCGTGTGCCTGCCCCTCACCCCACCACACACCGGGGCAAAGTCATGGGCCAGGTCCACCCTGGGCACGCCTTTCCCTGCGCAGAGCTTCCTGCAAGCTGGCACTGAGCACTGACCTGGGAGCCCAGGAGTCTGATCCCAGCTCAGCCCTGAACTCCACCCACCTGACCGGGTTGGGAGAGGTCTGAGCACCTGCAGCCATACACCTAGCTGGGGGCCACGGCCAGCATCCTGCATCCAGGCCCAGGTGGGCCCTGCTGTACCTGGGGCCTGGGGCCTTGTATTCCTTCCCCTTACTGAATCGCTGCCAGGAACCCAAGGCTCCCCATTCCTCCTGCACCCTGGCAGCTGTTTGCTCTGACTCTGCCAGACTG
>RJWH01011039.1:0-13924 GCA_004363575.1 Solenodon paradoxus | reverse complement strand
AGGAAAGGCTCAGTCAGGATGAAGGCAAATAGAGGCAGGCAGAAAGAGAGAGGAAGAAGAAGCATTTTTACTTATTTTTATTAAGTTCATCTCGGTTGTTGCAGGTTACCACCCCCACCTCCCAACTAAGTTCCTTGGAATGTCTGTGGACTGAGCTCAGTGAACTTAACCACCAGGCCACAAGGGCTCTCCAACATTTTTGCATGTAATACATGCATTTGCTCATAATCTTTATAGTGACTCTTAGGAAACTCACTATAAATATTAACATTATTTACAGATCAGCAGACGTGTACAGAGAGCTTAAGCACCTCTGCAAACTCATGCAGCTGTGCAAGGGGATTTTGATAAGTATGTGAAGGAGTCAGACAATTGAATCGAGACATACCTCTTACAGTGTTTTCTGTGATCTTATGTTGTTAAACAGTAAATTTTCTTAGTTTCCATGGCTACATGATTGGGAGGATATTGAATTCACACCCCAGTCTGTGTGTATTTCACACCACACCCACTGCCAACGTTCTAGTTCTAGTGCCCTTTGCTACCACCTTGTCCCTCCTTCCTTCCCTTTTTCCTACCACCTTCCTGTTCCTCTCATTGCCACATTCCTGCATCCTGTGAATTTCGTTGAGATTTTTCTGTTCAGTACCATTGTTTCTTTGTATTCCACATAGGCATTAAACCATCTGGTATTTCTTTTAAGCTTATCTCACATAGTATAATAATCTCCAATTTCATCTAGGTTGTTGCAAAGGACATACTTTCATTTTTTTTAACACTTGCATTGAATTCCACATAGGCCCCATAATTTCTTCATATAATCATCTGCTGATGTACATTTAGGTTGTTTCCATGTTTTGGCTATTGTGAACTGTGCTTCTATAATTTAGGAATTGCAGATATTTTTTCTCAATAGGGATTTTATATTCTTTGGACATATGCCCAGAAATGGAATCACTGTATCCAATGGTAACTCCATGTTATTTTTCTGAGATATGTCCACATATTTTTCAAAGAGGTTGTACTAATTTATATTCTTACCAACAGTGTAGGAGGGTTCCATTTCCTTCACACACTCCTATACTTGTTTCTAGTCTTTCAGAGGTAGACTATCTTCACTGGTGTGAGGTGATATTTCATTGTGGTTTTTATCTGCATTTCTCTGATGCTGTGTGATGCAGTGACTTCTTTCATTTTGGGAATTCACTAAAGATCTTTAATTAATAGTTATTATTTTCTGGGGTGATGACATATTCCTGTTTTTATTGCAAATTGACAATATTACATATGTATATTTGCTATGTAATCTCTCTGTTTTTGTATTGTGCTTTCTTTGTTTATATTCCATTTTTGATGGCTTTCCTTCAAACATAAGATTAGACATTTTTCACTAATTTTGTTGTTTTAATTAGTACTTTTTGTATGTATTTGGAAATGTGTTAAATTTAGTGCCATCAAATCTATCATCTGCTCATGTTTTCTCCCCCACCCCCCATTGATTTTTAAATGTGGAAAGTTTTTTGCATCATTTGAAGGAAGTATCATCTATCTATTTATTTGTTTCTAACCTGTTTTCACATGTATGATATTCTTTATTTTTCCTTTCAATTTTTAGTGATTATATCCATTTTTAAATGTGGTATTATCTTCAAACATCTTTATCAAATTAATATTTATCACTGGACTAAGGGTCATCTTTTCTTTCATAAAAAATTTCAGTGCTTATAACTTATCTACATAAGATTAAATCATCACTTTAGATATAGCTTCAGCCCCACAACTTAAAGGACTTCTTGTTAAAATTCTTTGCTTCCAAGTCTTTTACCAACTTGTTGTTGATTCAGTGACACATGTTGGTGTCTTTAAATTATTATTCTTGTGTTGCTCTCTAAAAAGTGAGCATGAGATTTGCATTTAATCTGCTCTCCATTTAACAGAATTGCATTCATACTGCCATTGCTGGTTTCATAAATTCTTAATTTCTCTTAAATTCATGCTTTGTATAACGCACACATGCATATTCCAACTTTTTATAAAATGAAGTAGACTTCTCCGCATGTTGAAAGTGGTCTTAATGCTTTGGTACAGTCTTCTGTTTTGGCTTGTCACCCTCTTCCCTTTATACTGTGTTGTAAGTTAAAGACTGTTCTCCTGTTCACATATATAAAGCTGATTTTTTTATTTGAATGTCTGCATAGTATTTCAGGGTGTGGCCATGCCATTGGCAAGTTTGTTCATCCTTTATATTCTCTCATTAAATTGGTATATCAATTGTTCAGAAGTATTCTGAGAGTTTTCTGTTAAACTCTGGTTCTCCCTGGGTTCAGTTTTTTCTCCAGGGGACACGGAGTGATTTCCAAAGGTATTTTTGGCTGTCACATGGAGAGGTGTCAGGGATGCTCTAAACATCCTGTTTTGCCCAGGGAAGACCCACCAAGGCTGTCAGTAGTGCAGAGATGGAGACACCCTGACTTAGAGAATATCTGCATTTTAATATTTATAATTGTCTTCAGATTGTTTTCCTGAAATGCTATAACACTTGGGCGATGAAAAACAGAGCACCACTTTGCACATATGTATTTTTGAGTTAGCTTATTTTGTTTTTGTTTTCTTTGGATAAACACTCAGAAGTGGCATTGTCTGACCATGTGTTAGATTTATTTTTCAATTCTTGAGGAGCCGCTATACTTTTTCCATAGTTGTGGCACCAACTGATCTCCACCGCAATGCACAAACGTTTCTGTTCCTCCACAATCGCACCAGCATTGGTTATCTCATCTTTTTGATAATAATTATTTTAACAGTCTTGAGGTGATATCTCATTGATTTTTATATTTATATTTCTCTGATGACTAGTGATGTTTAGCTCTTTCTTATGTACCTGTTGTCCATTTTTGGAAAAAAGACTATTCTGCTCCCCTAATTTTTTTCTTCTTTTATTTTGTAAAGAAATTTACAAGAATGAATGAAGGCAAGTAAGTAGTCATGCAGGAGGAAGGAGCACTTTATTGATGTTTTATCTATTTGTACATCTTGTTTGTTCCCCTGACACCAGGATGTGAACATGGATCTTTGGCAGGTATGTGGGCTGCACTTGAATAGAGGCAGCAGAACTAACCACTACTCCACCAGTGCACATCCTCTGTCCAATTTTTATTGGATTGATTTCATTTTTTGCAATAGAGTTATATACATTATTTATATATTTTGGATATGAATTGCTTATCAGATATATGATTTTAAATATTTTTTCTCATCAAGTAGGTTGATTTTTTTCTTTTGTCAAAGGTTTACTTTGACACAGAAACTTTTCAGTGTGATGTAGTTCTTTCTGTATATTTTTTCTTTTTGTTTGAAAAGAATAAAAATAACCACTATGACTGATATCAAGGAGCTTACTGTGTATATTTTCTATGAAGATCTTTAAGGCTTCAGGACTTATGAACAAATCTTTAACCCATTTTGAGTCAAACTTGGGGCATGATGTAAGAGAAAGGTCTAGTTTCATTGTTTTGCATGAAGCTGTCCAATTTCCCCATCACCATTTACTGAAGAATCTCTCCTCCCAGTGTATATTCTTGGCCCAGTCATCACAGAGTATAAATGTGTGGGATTATTTTTGGGTTCTCTCTTCTGTTCCGCTAAAGTATGTCTCTATTTTTGTGTCAATATCAGAGTTTGATCCTTACAGCTTTGTAATATGGTTTGAAGTCAGGAAGCACAATATTGCCATCTTAGTTCTTATTTCTCAAGATTAGTTTGGATAGCTGGGGCCATTGTGAGTCTATATGAGTCTTACATACTTTTTAATGTAGCTATCAAAATGCCATTGGAATTTTAATAGGGATTGCATTGATTCTCTGGCTTTGAAGGATATAATCTTTTTAATAATATTAATTCTTACATTCTAAGAACATGACATACCTTCAATTTATTAAGAATTTCTTCTTCAGATTTTCTCATTAATGTCTTTTGGTTTCCAGTGAACAAATACTTCACCTCTTTAGTGCACTTTGTTTGTAGGCATTTTATGCATTCTATGTGATTGTAGATTATAAATTGGATTATTTTCTTAATTTTTCTTTCTAACAGAACATTATGAGTACAGACAATAACAATAAATTTTTGCTTTAAGTTTTATGTCCTGCAATGTTACTGAATTTGTTATTAATTCTAACAGTATTTTTGTGTAGTCTTCTGGACTTTCTATATAAGAAATGTGATATTCAAATACTGACAGTTTTACCTCTTCCTTTCCAATTTGGATACATTTAAACTTTTTTCTTGCTTAGTGTTCTATCTAGGTCTTCCTGTACTATGTTGAGTGGTGTGAGTGGGCTACTTTGCTTATTCCTGATCTTAGAGCAAAATCTTTCAGCTATTCATCATTGTGTATAATGCTAGCTGTGGGTTTGTCTTTATTAGTCGAGGTATATTACTTCTGTACCCACTTTACTATTATTTTGTCATAAATGTGTGTTGAATTCTTTTAAATGCCTTTTATACATCAATGCAGACATATCAGATTTTTTCCATCTTTTTGTAATGTGATACATCTCATTCTTTTTTTGAAAGTCACATCATCCTTTTATACCTGGAAAATCCAGGTCATCAGAATGTATGATCCTTTTACTGTATTTTAAAATTAGTTTTGTTAATATTTTTTTGAAGATTTTTGCACCTCTGTTCATCAGGGATACTGATCTTTAATTTTCTTTTGTTTGATGTCCTTGTCTTGGTTTGCCATTATGGTTGCAGACTTAAATGGATACATTTAAAAGCATTCTCTTTTCTCCTATTTTCTGGACTATGTTAAGAAGGATTGGAATTATTCATTCTTTAAATATTTGATAGTGATCAGTTATTCCTATGAAATTAAACCTCCATAAAAACAAAGAGGAGAGGGCACTGGAGAATTTTAGGGTTGGTGAAGATACAGAGATTTGGGGGTAATGTGTACTGCTTGCTTTTTCCCCATACCTGCCCTGTACTATCTTCTGGCTGTTGATTCACATGCTTCAGCATCCTTTGTAATAAATCCTGATCTAGTGAGTAAAAAATTGATAGAAATCACCACTGTAGTGATATAGACCTTGAATTGTTTGTTGGGAGGTATTGAAAACTGTGCAATCTCTTTATTAGTGATAAATTTGCTCAGATTTCTCTATGATTCAGTCTTTGAAGGTTGCGTATTTCTTGGAACTGATCCATTTTATCTAGTTTGAAAAATTTGTTGGAGCATTTATCCAGGCGACAGTGTTGCCTAAGTCCCAGACCACTGCAATAAAGTATACATAACACTAAAATTAGCCTTGGAATTTTTCGGTTTCCCAGTAATTATGAGTTTTATTTAAACCATGCTATAATGTATTGAGTGCACAAAAGTATTATGTTCAAAAAACAATGTACAAACTTTAATATAAAGTGATCTATTTTTGTATGCTGTGGTGGAGCAGCAGTTTGGTCATGCGCCTTTGGCCGAGAGTGCCGTCCACATACATCCCAAGGACCTGATTCCTGTCCTGGGCCTGAGTGAACAACCAAGATGAATAACCAAATAAAATAAATGCTTCTTTCTCCTTTCTCTTCCTGTCTGCCTGCCTCTGCTTACCTTCACTACTGCATGAAACTTTCCCTTTAAATAAATAATAATCAATTTTTTAGCAATGTTAACCATAATCTAATTCTTTGGTATTAGAGGGTCTTGACTCAGTGTTGATGGTTGCTGACCAATCAGGGTGGTATTTGCAATCAAATGGAAGTTTGCTAGGGAAAACCTTTCTATTTCCTTTCTCTCTGAAAGAGTTTTACTGCCCAGTATATTCTTGGCTAGTATTTTTTAAAACATTGATATATTTCCCACTTTTTCTGACCTGTAGAGTTTTAATTAAAAGTCTGATGACATCCTAATCTGGATGCCTTGTAGGTTGCATAATTTTCTTTCCCAGTTGCCTCTAATAGTTTTATTGTATCACCGATTTTTGACTGTTGCACTGTTATGTCTCTTGTTGTAGGTCTTTTTCATCTAGTTTACCTGTGTTCTGTTAGCTTCATAAACTTGTATGTTCAGTTGCCGTCCCAGGTTTGAGATGTTCTCATCTGTGACATTTTTGAATAAGCTCTCTGCTCCCTTCTGCCTCTCTTCACCCTTTTGGATTTTCTAATGGAGTTAGACAGCCCTCGTATCATTTTATTTTCTCTGGTAAAGTACTGGTCTGATTGTTACTTTCATTCTTGAATTCACTGAGTTGCCTTTCTGAATTTTGTTGTGTCTCTGAGCTTCTTCACAATAGTTTTTTAAAATTATATTAGATCAAACTCTTCTATGTATGTAAGCTTGATTTCTTGAGAGTTTTCAATCTCCTTTTAGATATCTTATTTCCAAGAAGTTATGTGTTGCTCATATGTGTTCGTATTTAGTTAGGGTAACATGATTTTTCACCACCCCTCCCCTCCCCTTCTCTCTCCTCTCCATTCTTTTAGGTCCTGTTAAGGCTTAAGTTTTTGGTCTTCATTTAATTCCGTGCTTGACACTGCTTTGCTTTACCATGGAGACCTAGGAGCAGTTTAGGTTCAATAGATGTTTTGTCATTGAGAGCACAGACATAGTAACCACTGTTTGGGAACGTATGTGAAGGAATTGAATCTTGAGTGAGTCTCTCTGTTATCCTTTATCCTTGAGGTTCCAGACCTGAGGCTGATTTATTCATACACGACTCGGTGCTCATCGTTTAAGTGGGATGGGCTGTAGTGGCTCATGCTTTCTCTGTTGTGCTCCTCACTGGGTTCCCTGCTTGTGTGATGTACCTGTCTCTATGCCCCATGATTCAGTGGAATGAGAGTCCAAGACTCCACCTGTGTCCATCCTCTTCTCTATAGAGAAGGCATTAAGTTGTCTGCTCATCTTTCTCTGTTCCCTTATAACACACCATCACTTTCCTAAGCCCCCAGAAAACTCAATTCAGACACATGCTCACAAAAACTCCTTTCACTTTTTACTTTTGGTATCCATCTTAAAGTGTGTGCTATGGTTTCTCATCATAGTTTTGGTTCACATTTTCCTTTGAAACAATGATGTTGAGTGCCTTTGTTTATGTGTATGGGATATTAGTATAGGTCAGCTTTAGTTCCTGATCATATTTTTGTTATTACTTAGGAATTATCTGTATAGTCTGCCTGTTTTTATTTTATGGATACGTTTTTTATTCCGTGGTATTTTTGGTGGAGAATTAAAACTTTTTTGTGATATTCAACTTGACTATTTAAAAAAATTGGCTTGCCTTTGTCATATACAAGAAATCATTGCCAAAACAAATGCCCTAATTTTTTTCTACAGGTTTTATAATTTTAAGTCTTCCATTTAGTTAATTTTTCCTTTTGAGTGAAATTTTGTTATTAGTGTTAAGAATCCAATTTCACTGTTCTGAAGCAAATACTGTTTTCCAGTACCATTCATAAGACTTCCTTTTCTACATGGAATGGTCTTGTCCATTGTGTCAAAAATCATTTGAAAATATATGTAATGACATATTTCTGGGTTCTTTTTTCAATTCCATTGTTTATATGTTTGTCTATACTAGCAATACATTGTTTTGATTATGAAAGCCTTAAAATTAAGTTTTGGTGTCATAAAATATGAATACTCTTTTTTGTTCTTTATTTTTCCAGATGGTTTTGGTTCTTTGAGAGCTCTTCAATTTTCATGTGATTGCAAGATAGATTTTTTATTTCTGAATATATATTGTTGGGTATTTGATAGACTTTATATTCCATCTGTATATTATTTTGGTCACATATCTAACAATACTAATTCTTCTGATTTATTTACATGGGCTATCTGTTCTTGTTTATGTTTCAATTAATTTATTTAATCAATGTTTTACATTTTTCATTGCACAATTTTTCACTCCCTTGATTCTGTTCCTCCGTAATTATCTTACACTTTGGAGCCACTGTAAATGGAATTGTTTCACAATTTCCTTTTTGAATCGTTCATGTACTGAACAATCATCTAATTAATGCAACTGATTTTGTGTGTGTTTACCTTGTATTCTGTTACCTTTGTTGAATATTTATTAATATATTGGTTTTGTGATGTGTGAATTTTCTGCATATATTTTCACATCACATGCATACAGACATATATTTATTTATTTATTTCCAATTCGTATGCTTTTCATTTTTGACTCTTTCCTTAATTGCTTTGACCAGAACTTCCAGTGTTATGTTACATAAGTGTTATATAAATCGATGCCCTTGTCATTCTCCAGACTTCACCTTTAAATACGATATGTACTGTGCGTTTTTCATAAATGTCTTCTAGTACTTTGGCTTCCTTTTATTGTTACATATTTAGTACATTTATCTTTTTCATATAAAATATAAATATTAATTTATTTCATTATTTCTTGAGTGTAAAATAAAAAATAGCATATTTGATATTCTGTAATGTGTAATTGTATCAAGCTTCTCTTTTTGGTAGTCATGTGAACTCTGTGCAACCAGGGAATGTTACACTAATTTCAGAAATTCTTCTCATAGGATTTTCAGTAGACCCAGAATCCAACATGCTTTCTTTACAGTGCTCCTCTTTATATACCTGGTCACTTTACCTGGAAACCTGCTCATCATCCTGGCTGTCATTTCTGACTCCCATGTCCACACAACAATGTACTTCTTCATCTCCAACCTGTCATTTGTTGACATATATTTCACCTCTACCACCATTCCTAAGATACTTCAGAATAACCAGACACAAAGCAAGGCAATCTCCTATGCACGACAACTCACACAGATGTACTTTTTCATAACCTTTAGAGTAACAGGTCACTTTCTCCTCACTATCATGGCCTAAGATTGCCTCGTGGACATCTGTCACCCCCCAGGGCTACACAGTCATCATGAAACCGTTGGTCTGTGGTTTGCTGTGTCTGGTGTCCTGGATCATGGGTGCATTGAATTATTTGTTAGAAAGATTAATGGTGTTTTGGTTGTCATTCTGTAAAGATGTGCAAATCACACACTTTTTTTGTGAACTCAACAAGATGATCCAACTTGCCTGTTCTGACACTTTTCTTATAATGTAGTAATATATTTTGAAACTGCTGTTTGGTGGTGGTGCCCTGGCTGGTATTCTTTACTGATAATCTAAGATAGCTTCCAGTATACATAGAATCTCATCATCTCAGGGGAAGTATAAAGAACTTTCCACCTGTGCTTCTCACCTTTCAGTGGTCTCCTTATTTTATTGTACAATCCTAGGAATGTATCAGCTCTGCTGGTTTCCAGAGCTCACACTCAAGTGCAGCGGCCTCAGTGATGTACTCAGGGGTCACAGCCATGCTGAATTCCTTCATCTACAGTCTCAGGAACAAAGACATAAAGGAGGCTCTGCAAAGAATCCTCAGGGGGAGAAGTACTTTAAAAAACTCAGTGCCTGGCAGCCAGAAATTGTGTAAGAAGAATGAAATCTTTTTTACTATTCCGGACTCTTTGATTTTTGAACATTTCTTCCCCTATTATGTGCTCTTGTCTTCTCTGTGATAGATTAACTGACCATATGGATATGACTTTTTTAGGCTCTCTATTTTTAGGCTATATTCCACTGTCTATTTAGATTCTAACTCAATATTGTTTTGAGGTTAAATAATCTGGAGTCTATTTGAAGCCAGTAATGTGATTATTCCACTGTTCTTTTCTCAGCATATATCTATTTTAAAAATAGGAGCTGAAAAAAATTGGAAAAAAAGAAACTACAAAAATAAACTACATTATTTATAACTACCCCCACAAAACTTAACTCAAAATAGATCAAAGTTCTGTAACATAAGATAAAAGCAAAAAACACATAAAAAAATGCAGGAAGTATTTCTATCTCAGGAACCTCAAAATGTCAGAAGTGACAACTACAGTAAAGAATATTAAAATAAAACTAATCAATTTGGACTGCATCAATGAAAATGTTCAGGTATAGCAAAATATATTACCACTACAATAAATAGGTAAGTCACAGAATGGGAGATTTTCATACAACATAAATCAGACAAGAACTTAATTCCTCCAATATAGCATGAACTCAAATTTCAACAAGAATAAAAGAAAGGTCCCACACAGCATACAGTTAGAAAAGCTGAATGGACACCTTCATACAAAAAACACACAAATGGACGGCAGACACAAGGAAAAATGCTTGACTTCACTCATTGTCAGTTAAATGCAACCAAAAATACAATGTGATATGACCTTATACTAGCGAGAATGGCCTATAGTCAAAAGACTAGAAACAAGAAGTGTTGGAGAGGGTGTGGTGAAAGGGAAACTTCCCATACTGTTGTTGAAAATGTAAATTAGTGCAACCTCTTTAGAAAACAGCATGGGGATACCTTGAAAAGTAAAGATGGCTCTGCTATTCAGTAAACCCCACATCTTGACACATATCCAAAGAATAAAAAAAAAAATTAGAAATTTTTGCACTCCTATGTTCATGACAGTCCAATTCACAATAGCCAAGATGTGGAAATAAACTAAATGCCCATCAACAGATGACTAAAGAAATGGGGTTTATGTATCTAATGGATTTATATACAGCAGTGAAAAAAGTTTTTCTTTTGTATGCGTGAAACTGTAGATTATTATGCTAAGTGCTATAAGCCACAAAGAAAAAGGAAATTACAGCTTGATTTTAGACATAAGTGGAGTATAAAGAAACCAGACAACATAAAAACCAAAAATGTATAGGACACAAAACCGTGTCTACCAGGGGGTGGGTGGAAGAAAGAAAGAAGAAAACAAGGTGGAGGTGAAGGGATTAGACTTCTGGTGGTGGGTGTGGAAATGCACACATACTGAGATGCTAATATATCAAAATGCAAAAAACAATTTTAACAAAAGCGTAAAGCCATTAAAAATTGAAAAGCAAATAGAACAGTAGGATTTACAAGAGCAACGAAAGCTTAAATGACTTCTTTTATTATACCTTCTTCTATTTAACAAATTTTTCCTTTTTCTAATTTTCCATATTTATTCTCATTCTTGATCAGAAATAATTTTGAGCTTCCTATTTCCCTCAAATAGGAATGACTTATTCTAGATTTATGGAATAAAGTGCATTAGTCAAGTAGACTCTTCTAATATTTTTATTATAGAAGAAATTCTGAAAATTTCACACCTCAGTGTCCATCATTCATGGCCTTAATGTCATTTTATGATAAATTTACTTTATTATGCCGGTTTGTTTACAGATGGTCACAGGGTTTATAGTCATTATTAAAATACTTTTCTCTTTTTATCTCACATTGTATTTGTCAGAACAGGAAAGCAAAGGGTGTGGTTAAAATGCTCTAAATGAAATCTACACAGAAAACATTTGATTCAAATAAATCAATTGATTTAATGTGACTTTAGAATCATGACTAGAGCATGATGCAGCAAATTCAGTAATACCATGTTTATTGTTAATGTGCTCTGATGGTTCGTCTCCTTATTGTGTAGTGGATACAAGGTGTCCATGACAGGGGATTTATTAACTGGTAGGAGAATCTATGTTGATAGTAGGGAAAATTGCATGTTATTTAATTGGATGATACTGTTGTTTCTACTTGAAAACTTCCAGAGCTGGCTACAGTGATGACTCCTTTCATTGCCTTAAACTTAACATCTCCTCGTTAAGAAATGTTTCATAAACATTTTGTTTTATATACGTCACACTGTGGAAGTCACATTATAATGTGACTTAAAGTTATCACTTATTTCCTTTCCTCTTAACTATCAACAATCCTTTTGATTAGAAGATGATTCACACGGAGTGTGAATTCCAGCTGGAGAATGCTTTGGTAACAGACACCTGTGATAGAAGATCAAAAATTATTCTTGCAAATTTAGATAGATCATTCTAACTATTACCAGTTACCTGAAAGTAAATCTCATTGTTGGGTACTTTTAATACAGGTAACCTGAAAGAAATATGGATAGCCTGGTGATCATAAATGCTGCCTCCAAACATCAGAACAAATATCAAAGATAGGAAGAAATAATTTATTAATGCCATCCATTTAATTTTCATTGACTATTGCATATCCAAACTTGATTCAAGGCCCGCCATCTTCAAAGTAAATAACTGAATATAAAGATTTGTTTTATTCACAGGGCAGTTATGTTGTGGAGTCTTTTTGTCTCTGCTGGTCTCCTTATGTGATTGTGGTCAGGTGTGAGTCAGGTGGAGGTGCTTTGAGCTCTTTCACTTTGAGGGCTTGCTGGCTGCAGACTGGTCTACAGTGACCACCACTGGAGAAATCAGACTGCTCCACATGTCATCTCCTGCTAGAACAGACTATCTGGACTTTTTGAAAAAATGCTTGACAGCCACCATTAGGAGGCAGATTCCTTCTGAGCAGCCCCATTAGGAATCCCCTGCTGTTAGTATAACAAAGGTTATGTCCTTGTCACCTGTGTCTTCTCATGATATCCTTGAACTTTCCCCTAGGACAGGCTTTACTCTACTTGGGCTTGAACACATGTGAAGCAATCATAAACTACATCTTAGTTAATATCAATCTCATTTAATGCTGTCTTCAATACTGTTGGATGCAGTTATAGAACATTTTTGCTGTATAATATTCATGATGTGCCTGTATCTCACTGTATGTATTCATTCCTTTACTTCATATGCAGGGATCAATTATTTATTTAATCTTTCATTTAAACTGACATTTACTGCAGTGAATACTTGGCTCTATCGATGATAAATTAATATGATTGTTTTCTATGAGTATACTGTTTACATTTTATACCAAAGAATGTACTGCTCTCTGCGAATTGATATGCATACAGATGCCTCATATCTGTATTTAGTTTTTTAAAATATTGTCTGTACCTCAAATAAAAGATAAAATTATGATTTAAAAAATTATATTTGTTTTCTGATTGTTCTGTGCTTATTAAAATAACAGACCACTTGTGGGGAAAAATGTTTGTTTCAAATTTTTTCCATTATGTGGTCCTTTGATAAGCATGTGAAAAAATACCTCTTTATTATTTTTACACTTAATTTTAGCTAAATGTATTTTAAGACACTTTTTGGATTATTATGAGATGAAAAATTTTATGCAGATACAACTGGCTTAAAATATGTTGTAAGACTTAGGTGATCAAAAGGATGCATGGATGCACATAAACACGATGAACTATGTACATTGCTGTGGAGTCAGGATGAATTTTTATATTGGAGCCAGTGCAAGTGAGACTGTAGTTTTAGTCAAAATGTAGATAAAAGACAGTATCATAGGCTTCCTTTGAAAAGAAATTAATCTAAGGTAAAGTACAAGTATTATAGATCCAAGATGGGGAAAAACATTGACTGAGTAGGAAAATAACAAAGGGAAAAATCTCTCTAATTTCAGTTATGACAAAACTTAATGTTGCAAATTACATAAATTGTTCAGACATATAAATCAAATTAATAGAAATATAGGAAATAACTAGAAGTGGTATGTCTTCATAGTTGAATCAGAGAGTGGAACATTTGGCTCAGACTTTAGTCCTGTTCTCAACTGCACTTGTTCAGCATTAGGGCCATTGGCACTTTAATTACATCCTTCCAAAAGCGTCTTTTCAGAATTCCCTTTATGTCTTTGTTCCTGAGAATGTAGATGAAGAGGTTCAGCATGGGTATAACCACCATGTACATCAGTGAGGTTGTTGCAGTTGAGTGTGAGCTGTGGGAACCAGTAGAACTAAGGTATACTCCTAGTCCCGTGCAATAAAACAGTGAGACCAGTGAGAGGTGAGATTCACACATGGGAAATGCTTCATACTTCCCCAGAGCAGATTAGATTCTACATTTGCAAGAAACTATCTAAAAGGATGCAAGCCCGGAGAACACCAGCTAGAAAAACAGCAGCAAAATATATAACCAAGTAATTGAGAA
>RJWH01011038.1:0-13928 GCA_004363575.1 Solenodon paradoxus | reverse complement strand
CCTACCGTGTCTGCTGCCAAGAGCCGGCCGAGCGGGGCGTGCGGGCTGCAGTGTGCGCGCGGCAGCCGACCCTCAGGGAGGGAACCTCGGGCCGTGTCCGCTCTCCCACACCCCCCTGCGCTCCGAGTCCCTCACCTCCTTCCCTGCCGCCTCCTACCTTTCGGGGCCGCCCTGGCTCTCACGCCCTCAGGACCACCCGAAGCAGGTACCGAGGAGAGAGCGCGCTATGGCTGGTTCTGGAGCCCGAGCAAGGCGCGCGCGACTCAGCGTTGGCCTGGATCACGTGAGTTTACGTCACCGCGAGCGGCTCCGCCCCCGTCCTATGCCCCATCGCGTTCCGCTGCAGAATGGGACTCAACCCGTGGACCCTCCCACCGACCCCTTGGTGCCCAGGCTCTTTGAGCAGCTTCAGCCTGAGCGCTATTGCTCTGCTTTCTGCGTGTGTACCTGGGTAGGGCTCTGCCCGCCAAGAATGATGGTATCTTCTCTGGAGACTGTTAGCCATTCCCACTTCTCCTGGGACTTGCCGGTTCCATCAGCTTTAACGACATGCCTCCTTTCTGCTACCTGCTGTCATTTCTGCTACCAGTGCTCTCTATTTTCCCTCCACTAAATTATACAGAAGACACGTATCAGGAAAAGTCAGGGAAAGTGGATTTTTTTTTTCATTTTCGTTGTTGGTTGAAATGATTTTTAATATATGTAAGTGATCACTTATCCACGTGTATATGTTTATTATCACAATGAGTAGGATTTCGAATGAAGGGGTTTTTGTTTGTTAGGGAATACATGAACTTAGGTTCCTTTTTAATAATTGTATGAAATAAAAATATGCTTCGATGACTGTGAAAAAGAAATATTCAACATATTTCTTAGTAACCCAACCAAAGGAATAAAATGTTCGTGCTACTTAGAAAAACATTTGGTATATTTCAATTATGCCACAAAAAAGTCTAGGAAGTTATGTTAAAGAGTAAAGGTACTTGGGGATTTCTTCAAGTTCCAGATAACCAAACAAAAAATGCAGGTCTCCAGAAAAAAGAATAATAATGATAGCAAGCACATATGTTTTATGTACTAGGTACTCTAAACACTTTACATATATTAAGTCACAGTATCACATTTTCTCTCCACGTTAACCAATAACAAGTCTAGTAAGCCATTATAAACCATTAGATTGTGGCTGTTTTATTTTATGGGATTAGGCACATAACTGGAAATACAGTAACATAAATGTGAATTACTAAATTTGGCAATTACTAAAAACAGAGTTTTCAGGACTATACTAGATGCTAATGGTAGATCTATAAAGGTAATTTGTTTTTTAAGGAAAGGTGCAGGCAGGAATGAAGGTAAGCAGGCAAGTAGGCAGGAAGAGAGAGGAGAAAGAAGCATTTTTATTCATTTTATTCAATTGTTCATCATGGTTGCTTCCCCCAATCCTGAGAAGAGAATCCCCATCCTTGGGGTGTACACAGACTACGTCAGACTGGAGTTGGTGGACCCAACTGCCACTCCACCAGGGCGCCCCAATACCGAGGCTAATTTTAAAGTGCACGCTAAGAAATAACAAATTCCGAGGTGCTCTAGTGGCCTAGCGGTTTAGTTCACCAGGCATAGTCTACATACATCCCAAAGTCCCCAGTTTCAAGACGAGGCGGGAACTACCAAGATGAACAACTAAATAAAATGCTTCTTTCTCTTCTCTCTTCCTGCCTGCTTACTTCTGCTCGCCCTCGTTTCTGCCTGCACCTTTCCTTTAAAAACAACAGCAAAGCTTTCTGAAGTGTGGGTGCTTTGAGATTCTTCTGAGAAGTCTGGGAGAGTTCCCCCACTGCTATCTGATTGAAGCATCTGTTTTACCTTCTCTTCCTCTTCCATCTTGTCAGAATTTGAATTTTGCTCTTCAGACTCTGCATGTTCCCAACCGTTGATTCTGTGATCTCAACACTTTATTTCCCCTGCAATAACACCAGACTTCTTCATGAACTCTGTACTGTGCCCCCTTTTACAGTAGACTTGACATATTAGTTAGGAATTTCAGGATTTCATGTTTGTAACAATCTTAGCTTCAAGCAGTTAAGACGATTTGTCGATTTTCTTTAATATTGTAACTGAGAATTGCTATTAAGACATTGAAACAACCTGAATACCAGTTGACAGATGACTGGTGAAAGAAAATGTTGTATATATACTTAATATAATTCTATGCTTCTATGACAAAAGATGAAAATGTGTCTTTTTCAACAACCAGTATAAGCTGAAGGTGGTTACGGTAAGTGAAACGAGCCAGAAAGGTAAAGATGGGTTCGCTCATATGTGGAATATAATAAAGCACAAGAAACAGACAAATCAAAGCAAAATTCTCAGGAATGCAGAAATGTGGTTACCAGAGGGTGAAAGGGGAGAGGGAACAAGGGAACGAAAAAGTTTATATAGTGGTGGTAAAGGGCACTGGAACTTTGGTGGCAGGTGTGGTGTGAAATGCACACGGACTGAAGTGTGAATTCAGTATCCTGAAACTCATATAGCCAGGTAAACAAAAGAAATAGTAAAATATTAAAAAATAATTGCCGGTTGTGTTCTCATCTATTTGAAGAATACTGAAGCTGCATATATGGGTTTATATTGTTTTGCAAATCAAAGTTACCTCAATACATACTACATTTAAAAAAAGAATTGCTATTTGTACTGAACTCATAGTTTGCAAATGCTCTCTACTACTCTTTGAAAGAGGTTGCCAGGCTTTTGTCTTGTGGAATTTCTCTTTACCTGTTTTAGACTAGTGTGATTTATTTGTCCTGTCACTTTGGAAGAGAGATGCTTAAGATTGTTTTTATTTTTTGTTGTGTTTCTAACCTCTTTCTCTAATAACTCCATTTCTTCAGCATTGGTTTTTCTTTTAGTATTTCATTTTAATTGAGACTTCTTCTTGGAAGCATTTGCTTTGCCAGTCTTCTTGATCTGAATAGAACAATTCTAACGGTGCTTCAAAAAAATCAATGACTCCTCTTGAATCCTTCAGAGAGCTGCACCCAGAGCAATTTACGCCTCAAAATTGCTAAAAATTCTTAATAACCCTTTGCTTTGTTTCTTTTATATTAAACAAAACTATAGTTTTTAAAAGGAAAAAATATGTTCTTTGTAAAACAGGATTAAAGTTGGAGTAAAAACCCAACCACCTGTCTCTTCTGCTAAGTCATTATATAAATATAGATGCTACAGGCAGCTGCTTTAGAATTTGGAAAAGGGCAGAGCAGCTGATGCTCCTCTTGTGAGGAGCCCCCAGATACATGAGCCCCTTCCATGAGGTGAGCCAATGATTGTGTAGAGCAGCAGAGCTTTATTTGATTTTCAGAACTGACCAAAAGCAAAACCTTCTTCAACATGTCAGTTTCAAAAGCCAAGAAGTATGTTATTTTTAAAAATCACATGATCATGTATTTAGGGAATCCTAAGGGATCTACAATAAGCCTACTCTAGAACTAAGAATTTAGTTTAGCGAGATTGTAGTAATAGGTGTACACATACTTGTATTCTTGCCTGCTAGTCATGAACGATTATAAACTGAAGTCGTGTGTATGTGTACAAAATTTATGATAACTTCTGCAAACGTGAAATACTAAGGGATACATTTAAAACAAGCAGGTAGTACACCTCTGGGCTTTAAAAGCGCAAAACACTGCTGCAAAAAATTTAAATATTAAAATAGATGTAAGCATAAACCACGTGCCTGAATTAGGATATTCAGTACTGAAAATATAGCCTTTGTAAATTGATCTATAAATTCAGTGGACTCAATCAAAATTGCTGCAGGCATCTTTGTATAATGTGATAAATTGCCCCCAAATGTATATGGAATGAAACTGTGCTAGAATAGATTGAATAATTCTGGAAAAGAACTCCACATATTTGGAAAATTGCATTATCTAATTTCCAGACTTAGATGTAGTTATGCCAGTAGTGGAATATACACAGACATACAAGTTAATGGAACAGAATGAAGAGTCCAGAAACAAACCCAATATGTTGTTAATTCATTTTTTTTTAAAGCTGTCAAGAAAATTCAATGAGAGGAAGCACAGTCGTTTTAACAAAGGTATTGAAACAACTGAAAATCCTTATGGGGAATAAAAAGGAACCTTGCCCTTTACCTTGCATTATATACAATATTAATTGAAAGTAGATCATGGAACTAAATATGGAAGCCCAAATTATAAAACTTCTAGAATAAGACATAGAGAACAACTTTGCAGTCTTGGGGAAGATGACGATTTCTTAGGACACAAAAAGAAGAGATAACAAAAGAAAAATAAGGAAATTGGACTTATCAAAATTTAATACTTCTGCTCTTTGAAAGTTATGATTAAGAAAATGAAGTGGGAGTTGGAAAAATGTTTACAATATATGTAACCAACAAATGGTTTGTATCTGGAAGCTATGTAAAGAACTCCTAAAATTTAAAGCAGGAGGGCAAACTATGCATTTAAAAGTAATCAAAAGGTTTGAACAAAGGTTTCACAAAAGAAAATATATAATTGCCAATGAGCTCATGATAAAGATGTTCAACCTCAGTCATCAGGGAAATTAAATAAAAGCAGAATAAAATGCCACTGCTCATCATTCAGAACTGCTAAAATTAAAGAGTGTGGCAGTCCAAGTATTTTTGAGGATATGGAACAACTGGAACTCTCATTCATTACTGGTGAGAAATTCAACCACTTTGAAAAGCTTTTTGACAGTTTCTTTGAAAGCTGAACTTATAGCTACCATCTTTCTCTGAAATTC
This sequence comes from Solenodon paradoxus, assembly GCA_004363575.1. NCBI lineage: Eukaryota > Metazoa > Chordata > Mammalia > Eulipotyphla > Solenodontidae > Solenodon > Solenodon paradoxus. The sequence goes on along the minus strand of RJWH01011038.1, from coordinate 9,140 downwards.
CACTCTTAAGCATTTTCCCAAACAGAATTCAAAATATATTTCTTCAAAAAGATTTGTTCAGGAAAGTTCATAGTAATTTTGTGGATGATGACCCTAAAGTGGATCCAAATATCTATCAATAGTAAATTAACTTCAAATTGTAATGTATTCATACAAGAGACTACTACAAAGCAATAAAAAGGAACAAACCACTGGTTTAAGCACTGTCACAGATAAATCTCAAAAATATTATACTCAGGGAAAGATATCAGACACAAAAGAGTGTATTCTGAATCATTCTAACTATATAACGTTCTGGAAGAATCCAGGCTAATTTATATTGATATAAATTGGATCAAATGTGTGTTTGCTTGGCTTGAAGGTTGTTTTTTATCTGACTGTAAAAGGGGCATAGCAGAGCTTTCTCAGCGAAGGAAATGTTCTGTATCTTGATGGAGTAATGACTCTATTGGTGAATATATTTACAGAAATCATTAAACTATATAGTTAAAAGGCATGTATCTTAAAGATCATCCATCATGACCAAGTGGGATTTCTCCCGGGGATGAAAGGATGTTTCAACTCATGCAAAGCTATTAATGTAAAACACCAATTCAACAAGAGGAGGGGAAATATCATATGATAGTACCAATAGATGTAAAGAAAGTATTTAAGATTCAGCATGCAATTATGATAAAAATCAATAAAATGGGAGTAGAAGGAACATACATCAGCATAATAAAAGCTATTTATAACCCACAGCCAACATCGTACTCAATAGTGAATAACTGAGTGTTTCCTCTTAGATCAGGAACAAGACAAGGGTGTCCACTCTCATCATTACTATTTAACATTATATTGGAGGTCCTAGTCAGAATAATTAGGCAACATGAAGAGATAAAAGGAATCCAAATTGGAAAAGAAGAAATAAAACCATATTTGCATATGACATAATATATGCAGAAAACTAAAAATTCCACAAAAAACTACTAGAATTAATTAATGAGCACAGTAAAGTGTCAGGATGCAGAATTATTATACAAAAATCTGTACATGCAAACAGTGGGTTAGAAGACAAGGAAATTAAGAAAACTATCCCACTTGTAATAGAAACAAAAACAATTAAATACCTTGAAATAAACTTAACAAAGGATGTCAAAGACCTGTACACTTACAATAATAAGATGTTGTTAAAAAGAAACAGAGGAAGATATAAAGATATGGAAAGATATTTTATACTCCTGATTGGGAAGACTTAAAATTGTTAATATGGTCATCTTACTTAAAAGCAATATGCAGGTTTAATGCAATTCTCATCAAAATTCCACTGGCATTTCAAGTAATTAGGATAAAGAATGTATATGTGTATGGAATCCTGAAAGACTCCAAATAGCCAAAGCAATCATGAGAATAAAAGAACAAAAACAGGTATCACACTCCCAAATCTTAAGCTATACTACACAGCAATAGTGAACAAAACTGTATGGTACTAGAATAAAACCAGAAACACAAATCATTGGAATAGAACTGGATCGCCAGAAGTAGACTTATACACATATGGTCAGTTAATTTATGACAAAGAAGCCAAGAGTATACGATAGAGAAAGGAAAATCTTTTCAACAAATGATGCTGGGAAAACTGGACAGCACATGCAAAAGAATGAAACTAGACCACTCTCTAATGTCATACAGAAAAACTAATTAAAATGAATTAGAGACTTGGATATAAGGCTGGAAACCATAAAATACTTAGGAGATTACATAGACAAGACATTCTATAACATCAACCTTAGAGCAAAGTCTCTGGGGACTCTAGCAGCAAGGGAAACAAAAACAAAAACAAACAAATGGAACTACATCAAACTAAAAAACTTCACAACAAAAGAAGCTATCACCAAAACGAAGAAATCCTACTGACTGGAAAAAGATATTTGCACATCATATATCTGATAAGAGCTTAATGTCCAAAATATATAAGGAACACATGAAACTCAACAACAGGAAAACAACCTGATCAAAAAATGGGCAAAAGAATTGAATAGACATTTCTCCAAAGAAGACATACAGATGGCTGACAAGTACATGAAAAGATGTTCCTCATCTGTTGTTATTAAGGAAATGCTAATCAAAATAACAATGAGCTATCACCTCACAACGGTGAGAATGGCTATTTTCCAAAAGATTAGAGACAACAAATGTTGGCAAGGATGCAGAAAAAAAAGGAACCCTTTTACACTGTTGATGGGAGTGGAAAATGTTGTAATTATTTTGGAAAGCAGTTTGGAGATTCCTAAAACATTTAAAATGGAGATTCCATATGACCCCATAATTTCACTTCTGTGTATTACCGCCCCCCAAAACTCAAAAACACCAATTTACAAAGTTATATACACCCCTATGTTTATTGCTGCATTATTTACAAATGCAAGAATTGGAAACTACCTAAGTGTCCATAAACAGATGAATGAATAAAGAAAATGTGGTTTATAGGCACAATGCAATACTACACAGCTGTTAAAAATAGATGCAATTCTGACATTTGCGACAACATGGATGGAATTAGTTTATTATGCTAATTGAATAAAGCAGGAGAAGGACAAATACTGCATGATGTCATTCATATATAGAATATAAAGAAACAAAGCAAAGGAATGTTCGAAGTAAAAACTCCTTATACATTGACAACAGAACTGCTCTTACCAAGGAGGAAGTGAGTGGGGGTGGGATTTCATGGTGGGCATAATGCATTATCAAATATTTGATAAATAGTAAACCTGAACATCTTTTATTGTGTTGCAAATCATTTACTTCAATTAAAATGTATATATATATTATTGTATGTATTGATACCCCAGTAAACTTGATTAAATCAAATATTTAGCATAAGTCTAATTACATACTTGCAAGACCTTTGCACTGAAATAAACTTGAGAAACATTAAATACCTAAGTAATTATTAATATGCCATATTTTTTTGATTCTAAGCTGCACCCCAATTTCTCGAGGTTTTCATGAAAAAATAAAATAAAATATTTATTTACAAAGTTCAAAAAATTAAAAATGAAAAGTAGCAAGGAGTGAAGAGTTACTTTATTAAAAAATCTTAAATACATAATAAGGGATTAACAGAATTTTAGGAATTTAATAAGGGCTCTATTGTACTTCGCAACTATCTTTTCAGGTATAATGTAGATACCTTCAAATAACTGTAAACCACACCTGATTTGGGGGAATATTTAAATGGCAAAAATAGTGCGGCTTAGAATAGAATAAATACGGTATATCATGCCCACGCGTTGAAAGACTCAACATACTGAAGTTGTCAATTCCCTAAATTATCTGCAAAATAAATGCAATGCATATCAAAACCTCAACACATTATTTTTTTGTAGGTATATGAAAATACAAAGAGCCAGATATAATCAAGACAACCTCAAAGACGAGAACTCCAAGACATCCACTACTAGATTTCAAACTTAATATAATGCTATAATGGGTAGTGAATAAATAGTATCCTATTATTTAAAAGATTAGCATATATGTGTACCCACACGAGTGCACGGACCTGTGAAACCTACATACACGTACTGTTGTTTGATTTGTGACAGTGATATGGGAAAGGATTTCTTCCCCAAAAGTCATATCAGATAAATTGAATATCCATATGTGAAGCAGTGCATGTCAGTTCCACCTTAAATAATACTCAAAAATAAACTCCCAAAGAATCGAAGCTCACAATGAGAAGGGTAAAAATGTAGTTCTAATATAAAATGCACAGGAAAAAATTTTTATATCTTTAGAGGAGGCAATCTTTTTAGGACACAAAAAACACTAGCAATGAAGGATTACAAATTGCAGTTTTTCAATATAAAAGCTTCGTTACATCAAAAAATACTATTAGAAGAGTAAGGAAACAAGCTACAAACTGGGAGAAGATATTTAGAGATATTTACCTGGCAAATGAGCGAGATCTATAATGTATAAAGAACCCTTACAAATGAACAAGAAGACAATACAATAATAAAGGGAAAACTTTAAACAAATACTTCAAATAACAGAATATTCAAATGTCTAATACATTTCTGGAAAAAATAGTCAATTTCATTACTTTGAAGAGAAGTGAAAATTAAAAACAAAATGTTATATCACTAAAACCTCTTACAAAGTTTAAAATAAAAAAGCAGAAAATATCAAGTGTTTTACAAGGATTTGGTACAACTAGAACTGATACTAGCACTTTGGAAAGTTATTTGGCAGAATATACAAATGTGGCATGCAGTGGTGGAGTAGAGGTTGAGCACAGTCTACACACATCCTAAGGACCCGGATTCTCATCCCCGGGCTTGGAGGGAACTACCAGGATGAACAACTAAATAAAATACATTTTAAAAGATTATGTATAAATGTAAACTCTGTGACCCAGAAATCTCCCTCTAGATATACTCATAATAAAAATGTGTTAGTTACCAGCCTTTACACATATATTCAGACTAGTGCTTTATAAATGGACAAGAATTAATAAATACCTAAATGTTCTTCATTAGGAAAATGTATAAATAAATTTTATATTTACACAATGGAATGTTATGCAGCAATGATAATGTAAAAATTATAACTACATGAATGGATCTCAAAAACATAATGTTGAGATAAATAAATCAAAATGAAAAATATTTATGTTTATGAATGAGTTTAAACATAGAAAATGATCTTTGATTTTAGAACCCAAGTTAGTGACAGCCTTGGGTAAATACTGGAATGGAGTTTTTACAGTGTTGGTAATGTTCTGGGTGTGGTCTTGTTTGAGTGATAGTAAAATAGTTTTAGTTTGTAAAACTTCATTGAACAACATATTTATAATTTGGGCATTTTTCTATTCCCTAAGTGCAAAATGAACTGACATTTTTCTCAGAGAAAATGTTAAACTTTAAAAAATATTTCTCATACTATTTGTGGGTATATAATTTAATACATTCTTTCTGGAATGATTTTTGACAGTAATTATTAAAAGTCTTATTGTCGGTGTGCCTCGTGGAGTAGCGATTAGGTCAATTGCCTCTGAAAGACACTGGACACATGCCTCTGGGTTCGTCTCTCAGGTCACGGGGGTGAATAACTAGTGTAAACAACTGAATGGAAGTAAAATAAAAACGTTTCTTCCTTCTCTCTCTTCCTGCCTGCCTACTCACTTTCATTTCTGCCTGTATCTTTCCTTTAAAAAAAAGTCTTATTGTTTATTGGTGTTTAATTTGTATTGCATTCCAAAATTACCAATTTATTAATGTCAATTTGTATTCCCATTAACAGAGTATAATCACTAAACTGTTATCATTTTTTCACTAAGAATAGATAATACTTGTATTTTATGTACTTAATGATATCATGGACAATATATGGTATCCTAGTATATTCACTTGCATTTCTTTAATTATGAAGAGTTGAGGATATTTTCACAGATTTAACGTCCAGTTGTACTTATTTATCTATAAACTGTTAGTGTGTTTTTTCTATTAGGTAGCTGGTAATTCTTACTGAATTGTAGGAACTCTTTGCACTTATAGTAACACATTGCCATATATATTGCAAATCATTTCCCCAATTTGTTTCTTCTCTTAGGTTTTAGTGGTGCATCTGGTCCCAAGGGCATGCCTTTGTATTTGGGATTGCTCCTAACTTTTCTATGACATTATCTGGTGATCAGTATGAAAGCCCTACAGATCTAGGCTTATTGGTATGAACTGGGCCAGCCTTTTTGATGTCGTTTTTATTTTCTCTTCCCTCTTACTCTTATTTTTCTCCTAGCGAACTTGGCATTCTTTGGGACATATGTAGTCCTTGAGGATTACACTCAGCTGATACTTGTTAGGAGAAAACGGCAGATTCTTTTTTATGATGGATCAGTCTTGGTTCTTTAGATTTTTTTCAAATCAAATCTCTGGTCTTTCAGCTTCTGCTGTTGTCTAAGCTTGGGGTCATGTGGCTACTGCTAGATCATTATTAGCTGTATTTGGATCATTTTGTTCAGTTTTGGGAGAGTGAAACGAGGGCCTCTGTCAATCTGTGTCTAGTCTGACTTATTTCCCAGAAACCTAGCCTAATCTTTTGGTGTTTATCTTGCAAGCATATTCTATTTCTTGGATTCCCTGGAGGCCACTCTTGTTCAGGGCCACAGTTTAAAATGGTCCAGCAGCATGGCAGAGACCACCTGAGCAACGAAATGTCCACTTAGACCACAGAGGTGGACACCCTGATCTCTTCTCCTGCCAAGCAAAATTTCCACAGGTTTTTTCTTCTACAGATGGTGAAGGACCTTTAGGAGCATTTAACATTTACATATCCCACTTTTTTTTCCTCTCAGAGATTAGCAGCCCCTAATTTGCTTCGGTGTGCTTCATAACTGCATCTAGGTAAACCAGATGTGATGTAGGATTTGCGGTTCAGCCGAATGGTCAGGAAAGAATTATTAGACGTTGTACAACCGTGCAGCTGAGTAAGTTTCTTATAGGGATAGAGATAGCACTGGATAGGGTCCCATGGGAAAGCAGAAAGCTGCTAAACCACTGGGTTGAGAGGGGGCCAAATACATACCTTGGCCAGGCACAGGAGAGGGCTTTTTGGGCATACTAGCTGCCTATTGATATATTACAGATTAAAAGGGAAATGTTGTAATTATTAAAGGACTGAAACAGTAGTGGTCATAGGAATTTCAAATGAGATAAGAGACAGGTGGAAAGGGCGTTTCGTGAAACTTTCTAGGAGTCTGTGAAATGGTCTATGGCACTGGTTGTCATGAGGGAATTTATGGCTTATTGCTTCCTGGGAGGCCTAATTGGTTTCACTCTGTCACCCTGCATGATGGCTTGAAAGTTTATAGAAATGCTGCATTTCCTTAAATCTCTCCCTGATCATCGCCCCAACCAAATTTCAGCCCTTTAATCTTTAAAAGGGGTGCAGAAGTGGGAGGGTCTTCTTAGAGCTACTTCCAGAGCATTTGGGCAGTAGACATGTCCCTGACTATCTATGGGCTGAAATCAGCTGCTACCTTGTCCCTGTTGCAAAAAAGTCTGCAACATTATTCAGGATTGACAAGGAATTGACCTCTTGACAGCATTATTTGTCTATGCCAGTATCATTTGTCCTTGTAGTATTGGAGTGAACGCTTAGAGGCAGTTTCCTTTAATATAAGAGAGACAAGTATGAAACAAACTGTACATTAGAACATATGATAAGTGATACAATTAAGGTGATAAAGAAAGCCTTTAGACCAGAGTCCACCACTGGACCATGAACTTAGTTATCTAAAGAAGAAACTGCATTTTTAAGTCTTTTTATTTGAACTTTCACATTATATAAAAGTTTAGAAATATAATGACTATAGTCAGATATGAAATTTAGTATTTAGTTTTAATAATAGTACAGGTGACTCTCTTGGACACTAGTGAGGATATTAAGGGCCATACGGTTTTGTAGCATTGCCCTTTTTATTTGGGATAACTTGGAGTTTAGTAATGCAGTGCTGTTTTGAGACTTATTTAAAGCAGAAATAGTATATTTGTCTAAAATGTCCATATACCTTATTATATTTTTTAAAACCTACTAAGGGTAGAAAAATGGAGGCCAGATGATCATTGCAAGGAAATATAGATTGAGTTTATTTCTATTGTAAGTAAGGAAAATTGATAAGGGTCAGTTACTGCCTTAACACTTTGCCCCTGCATACGTACACCCCAATGTGCAGCTCCTGATTCATCCTAGGGGAAGTCATGGCCACAGGTTTTGTCCACATAGCCATTTGGTTCCATTTGGAACTAATCGTCTAATTTCTGGTTGGCTTATAAAATGGGTAACAAACCAGTCAGTGGATTTAATGTTGAGTATAACCATACAGTTTTCAGTGGGTGGGGGGAACACACCCCAGTTCCCTACTGCTGTTTGACCAGGTGGAATAAGCATGAGAGTCTGTCCCCAGCAAAGGGGAGTTTTAGAGTTAAGAATACCGATTGCGAGAGTCATCCAGATTTAGTTATTGTGGACCTGATATAGTCCCTCCTGTGTGTAGCAATAAGAGGGTATTTTTAATTAGGGAGATTTAAACTTGGAGTCCATTAAGGAAGTTCCATATTGGATGAACTAGAAACACTGATATTGACTGAAAAGCTACAGCCATGACCTGGCTTATTGAGCTGATTGTGAATTCAAGGCCACTGAGTTACCTTATGGTTAGTGACTGTCAACAGCATTAAGAATGAGAGCCTGTCTTCACTGATGAAATTTTCTAATTCTACCCAGATTGTACTTTGTAATGTAAACACTCACCATGGAACTCCAGAGGTGCTTGAGGAAGGTAGTAGACCACATATTGATTTCTTAATTGTGTGTAATGTTGAGCCCACTGAAGGAAAGTATCCCTATTCAGCGCTTTAGTGAAACGAAGGAGAAGAAGGAAAAGACAGTATGGGATCCTCATTCTCAATAATCCTAGAGGCAGGAGAATTATCCAGTTTTCTTGGGTCCATAGGCTAAGCTTAATGAGGTGCTTTTTTAAATTATGGATGGCCTTTTCCACCTTTCTAGAAAATTGAGGATGCCAGCTTGAGTGTAGGAAATATTTGATGTTATGGGCCTGGGCTGCTTGCTGGGTGATTTGGGCTTTAAAGGATGATCCATTGTCACTTTGAAGAGATCATGGAAGCCCCCAAATCTAGGAATAATTGCTCTTAATAAAATTTTGGTCATCTCAACTGCTTTTTCAGTTTTCCAAGGGAAAGCTTCCACTCATCCAGTAAATGTGTCTATATATACTAATAAGTATTTGTGCCCCTTGCAAGGTGGCATTTGATCAAAATCAATTTGCCAGGCCTCTCCAGGCTATGATCCTCATCTCTGGACTGCAGGGAGGCCTGACAGCACCTTCGGGGTTAGTTTGTGCATATAGAGTGCAAGGACTGTTTCTAAAAACAGTTCATAGACCTATAGCACCAAGCAGGCTTGGCTAAGTTCCATCGAGCTTCCCATGTGAGTAGCGTGATGGTGTCCTGTTGCTAACTTCCACTGCTTTTCCCTAGGGACAAAGCTTCTTCCTTGACTGTCTAAATACCACCCATCAGCAGCTTTGCTATATCTTTTCCCAAGGTCTTTACTTCTTCTTCTGGGGAATAAAT
>RJWH01011037.1:0-13937 GCA_004363575.1 Solenodon paradoxus | reverse complement strand
GGTGTGAAGTTGGGAGTCAGAGCTGACAACCAGGATGATGAACAGGTTCCCCATGATGGTGACCAGGTACATGCACAGAAACAAGATGAATATTAATGGCTGTAGTCCTGGATCATCAGAGAGCCCCAGCAGGAGGAATTGCATGTCACCTGTGAGATTGAATGGTTCCTCACTGCAGAGACAGCTTTGGAAATATAAATGAGAGTATATACATGTGAACACATATCTATTTGTCTACATTTTGGTTTCAAGAAATTCATCAATACATTAATCATGCTTGAGTAGTGTACATATTTGCGATAACTCTTGGTTGTGAAGCATTATTCTTAGACCTTTTTCTCATTTAAATGATATATCTCCTATTACTTTATGGATACACATTGGAAAGATGAGGCTTAGAAAATTAAGAGATTGAAGAGATTAAAAAGTGTGAATGTCACATAACTTTGTCCACTATTCCCAAAAAGAACAAAAGTCTAATCCTTTAAAGATTTAAAGGAAGTCTAAATAGCAATGAAATGTTAATTAATTTTAACCCTTCAAAGGGCAATTACATCCTTGCACCTGGAATATTTATAAACACTACAAGATTTCTACAATTCACAGAATAATGTTCTGTGTGTACCATGTTGCACCGAAGATATTTTAAGCCACACAAATCACTTTACCTCCCACATATGAGCTAAAGTATTAAATGGCCTGTTTCAGTTATAAAATATGTACTTCATGAGTTTTTTGTAAAGGGGAGAAATATGTCTTTTTTCCACCAAAACATCAAACCTGACCATGTGTTTATGAAGACCTATAACTGTACATACTACACACAAAACTGTCCACAAGAGCCTCAGGCCCTGTTTTTATCCACACAGTACCTTCCCCATCCGACCCCCAACAATTGAATGAAAAAGTATATTTGAGAAACAAATTAAAAAATACCCATAGCCACAGTAACAATCCAAGACACTCATGTTCCATGAGTTCTCATGGTGTTTCTGACCACATTAGAAGACTTCGTTTTTCACTCCGAATCTCACAAGCTCTCCTTGTGTACTAGACATATAGACATATAGACTACACTGTATTCCTCTGAAATAATAAAACGTAATATTTAACACAAATATTACTATATAAATATAGCTCCATTTTCTGATGCCATGGCAACCGCACAGTGAGTGCTGGGGAAACAATAATAAATGACATTCAGTGAATGTCCTCTAGATCTCCTAACTTTAGTGACCTGAAAAGAGAAAAGACATGTGGAGGAGGAAGACCACTGTTGTAGGAGAACTATGGATAGTCTTGCCTTTGAAACCTAAAACTGATTTCACACCAACTTGTCCCAGGATAGTGTCAAAATAAGTGAAAAAGTATGAATCTGGTATTCCTAACCTCAACAATAAAGAATACATGCACATATATCTCAGGGGTGATTATGCAGATGAAAATTAAAAGGCAACTAATAGTATAGTGAAAGAAGGACTGAAAGGGCCATGAACTTAATGTGTTATATATAAGGTGAATTTCTGATGATACACACCTTCAACTTGTATAATGTTAACACAACATCCTTTCAATCAAATTAATTTAAATAAAAAACAAAAGCTATATAATACATCAATGAAATCCTGTTACGCAACCATTAGAAATTTTATGACATTAAGCTTACTCTCATCTTCACCATAATAATAACCAAAACATTTTAAACACTGTGGAATTATTAGGGAAGATTTTGTGGAATTTCACTACCTGCTGATGTGGACAACATCTACTAAAGAGAGAAGTGGTGGTGGAGGAACAGAGATCTTAAACAGTGTTCTGAAATCCACCAGAAGAGAAAAATATCTCTACAGGTATCTGATATGATACTTTACACACTCCATCTAGCTCACTCACTCAAATCAACACACTTGTCCTGTTAATAAGATTCACTGTAGTCCCTTTTTCATCCATCATCTTCCTGGCACTCACTGGGCTGTGCTTTGGCTCCTCTGGGTCATGACTGGAGTTAGAATCCACTGATGTCTGCTGCTTGATGAGTGATGACAGCCAAGGTTCTGTCCTCAAGAACTGTAGGAAGTCAAACTCAGACATGGAGATGATGACCATGGAAGAAAAGTACATGGGTATGAAGGCAAACTGTACCATAATCATGAAGGACTTGAGTCACTATTACTGCTGTAAGGCCTTGAGGGATCAATGAACTAAACTGATAATTAGCACAATTGGTCCAAGTTCCCATAATCTCTTTGGACTTCTTAATATGAAAAGATGAAGGGACAAGTACAAGCATTCCCAAAGGTCTGACCCCTTCCTTTTTCCCAGGAGAAGGTCATCTATAGAATTTGTTGCTAATGTCCAGTTTCACATATTGCAGTATAAAATACAATTCTTATATAAATATCTGAGTTTTTTACATTAACAACAGCAAATATGTGTTAATTATACCACTTAGGAAGAATTGTATCTTCTGCAAGAAGAATCTGAAATGATCTCTTGTTTCACAATTTTTTTTTGTCTCTAAGTGAAACTTCCTATTTTCACATTTTAGGCAATTTTTTCTTACTTCTATGATGGTATTTATTGAAATACATTTCCAAATGATAAAATTATTTGCACTTATACAGCTATTCAAACCATGTTACTTTTCTGAAGCCAGAATACCATTGTGACACAATAATTGAATCAACAGTAATCTTTTTACCCCTCTTATATAACTTTTAGAAGGGTACGGTACCTTGTAGAATATTGTTCACATGTATTGGTCAGTTCATTGCCACATGGCCCACTCATGGATAAGTTCCTATATGGCAGCATGTCCACTACATATTTAGACAGATGAAAGAATCAATACACAGGAAGATGATAGTAGTATATGTGTGTCTGATTTAAGTAGTAACATCAAATTTGCCATGATTTGTTGGTTGGAACATAATAGACTCAGGATACAGGTCTCAACAAGGACATGATAACAAGATAGGAATTCATTGCAATAAAATTGGGTAAAGGGATTCCTTTCATGGTGAATAACTAAAATGATGATGATGAACTTAATGTATTATATACAGATATGAACTTACAATGCACATCTTAGACCTATGTATTTTATAATTCAGTGTTCCTTCAGCAAAATAATTAAAATATAAAATATTTAAATAATTAAAATGGTTGAAGATGTTATAAATACACAATTCTCCAATTATAAGATGATTAAGTTTGTGGGATCAAAGGATAACTTGGAGTTAAACTTAATAAGACAACACTATAGTTTCTAAATTGTTTTGCATTTCATATTGCTCTATTCTTTTAGGATATTGAATCTGAGCCTCAATCTGTGTATTTCACACCGCAGTCACCACAGATGTTATCCCAGTGTCTGGACAGCCACCTAGTTAACGGCCTCTTTCCGCTGTGCTCCGGTTCTCAAATCCCACTCCTGTAACTCCAGTTTTAGGCACTGTGAATTTCATTGAGATGTTTCCTTTGCTTTATTTATATTCCACATGAGTAAAACTAATGTCTTAGTCTTTCTTTTGTTGCTTACAATTTCCTTTAAGTTCCATCCTGGATCTAGTGACTTGCTTCCAACAAAGACATAATGGCAAAATATATGAGATATTCCTTCTCTAAAATTATTTTATTGTTATCTTTTGTTTACTTGCTATATTAATTTTAGGATATTGAAATCACACTCTAGTCTATGCATTTCATGCCACGTAGTTCTAGAGCCGTATAATGTCACTTTGTTCCCTCCTTCCTTCCTTCCCCACTGGCAGCCACATTACAACTTCCTATAAGTTTTTGTTGTGAATTGTCTCTCTGCTTTCTTTGTTTTGTTATATTCCACATATAAAAGACAGCAATCTGTACTTTTCTTTTGGGGGGCTTATTTGACTTAACACAATTACCTCGAATTCCATCCAGATGTTGCATATGACAAGATTGTATCTTTTATAAAAGCTTCATATAATTCCATTTAGTATATACACTGTAGCCTCTTCATTAAGTCATCTTTTGATAGGTATTTGTGTGGTTTCCATGCCTTGGCTATTATGAATACTGCTTCTATGAATAGTGAAAATATTTTTATTGTTTCCATATACCTCTGGTATATGACTAGGAGTGGGATTGCTATATCAAATGGTAGATCCATCTTTATATTCCTGAAAAATCTGCATGTTTTCAATACTGGAATTCTGGAAAAGATTTGGAGAGACAAAAGTCAAAATCATGTGGCAGATATCTTATGAATAGAATCTTGTTTTCTAAATCCAAACTTCTTTGAAAACATGTTATTTATCGTTGGGACTGGTAGAAGATAAATAATACTGTCCTCTCAGTTTGTCATGATAAGGGGCAGAGTTCTGTTATGATCCATGTATTCACTGGGTGGGACACTACCTCTTGTCAACCCAGGATACCTTTTGCCCATCAGTCATAACCCCCATTCCCTCCAAACCACAGACGGGAACTCTCCATGCATATATTTATTCTAGAAATTCACATGAATGAACTCAAAAGTGTGAACAAAATGTGTGCCTACACTCAGATTCCATCCTTCTGGATATTCCATGCTGTGACATATCTTGGCTTCCTTCCTTTTCAATAATGAATACCACTCTGTGTGGAAAAACAAATCATACTGTATTCTTATTCTCAATTGTAAAATAATGAAAACAAATGCACATGCATCTTGTGGTAGTTATGCAGATGTAAAAATAAAAGCTACGTATGACTGAAAACTTTCAAAACAAATCTTAAGTTAAATTTTGTAATATCATCACTCTTCATCATATCTGGATTATAATCATGGAATTCATAAATTGAAATATTTAATAAAGAGTTTGGAGAGATCCCTGCTCTCCTTTTGTGGAAAGTCCCTCTGGGAACTATAAATAGTGGTTAAGCATAGTGAAAGTATGACAATTCTGAATTCTCAAGAGAAAAGTGAATTAACAAAGAGCCACAGAACGCAGCTGACCACCTGTTTCGGCACTCCTAATGACAGCGTCCTGCAGCAGTGCTGAAAGGGGGAAAGCTACCTCTAAGGTTCATCACTGGATACATTTATCCCTGGTTTCTGCTTCTAACAAGAGACTATGAAAAACCATAGAGCAGCCGGAGAATGAGAAAAAGATCTGGGTCCCAAAATTTCATAAATGTAAATTGAAACTTTTGTAAAAAGTTTTCTGAAGTGTCAAATAATTCTAAAGAGTAAACAGATTAAGTTGGGCCAAGGGGAGAGGAGCCAGTGCCTCTCCCATACCTCTACTGAAGCCTGGGACTGCTGCAACCTCCTGAGACCCAACCTGGAGACCAGGTGAGTGTGACCTTAGCCCTACCATTGACCTTTGAAAACTCTAACAGATGGCAGTCCTACTGAGGACATGTGGGATCAGCATCATAGTCACCTTCAAGGAAGAAATAAGAAAAGTAAGGCACAAAGCTAAATAAAAAGCTGTACTAAAATGTAAAAACTCCCCAACAAAAACCGAATGCCATGATGAAAGACACCAGTAGCTTCCCAGAAGAGATCCACTGATGCTAACTGGGACCTGCTACCACATAAGGACACAACATTAATAGTTATTAAACACGTGAATGAGATGCAGAAGGTAAATGCCACTAATCACAGGTAATTGAAAGAACTGAGAAAATAAGTGAATGAATCCAAAGGAATACTACACCAGGGAGACTGAGTCCATGAATTAATCCCCAACATAAATGCCAAAGATAGAAAATGCAGTCATGGAAATGAAGACAAACCTAGAAAGCCCATATACAGACACAATCTCACAGAGGAATGAACCTCATAAAGTGAAGACAAGATAACAATGGTGATCCTGATGAAAGAGGAGAGTGAAACAATATTGAGGAAAAAATGAAGAAACCATGAGCAAAATATCAGACTCCCTGTGAAGGACAAACATGAGGATGATTGGTGTCCCAGGAGAAGAGGGGAGGGAGAAAGGAGCAGAAAACTTGTATTGTCAAATAATAGTAGAGAACTTGCCACATCCATCACAAGTAATAGCCAGAAGTTCTGAGAAGTTGACAGAATATGGAAATTTGAAATATAAGAAACCTAATACAAGATACGTCATAATACAAGAGAAAAACCTAATATAAAAAGTCACTCAAGTTAGCTAGAGGCAACATCATAGTCAATGGTGAAAAACTGAAAGCGTTTCCTCTTAGGTGAGGAACAAGGCAAGGTTGTCCACTCTTACCACTGCTATTAATCATTGTACTGGAGATCTTAGCCAGAGCAATTAGGCAAAAAGGAAATAAAAGGAATCCAAATTGGAAAGGAGGAAATAAACTCTCATTATTTGCAGATGACATGATTATATATATTGAAATCTCAAAAACTTTTAGAACTCATCAGTGAATACAGTCCGGTGGCAGGTTACAAAATCAACGCACAAAAATCTGTTGCATTTTTATATGCAATGTGTTAGAAAAAATGAAATCATGAAAATCACACCATTTAAAATAGAAGTTAAATAAATAAATACCTGGGTATATACCTAACAAAGGAAGTAAAAGATCTACACAATGAAAACTTAAAAGAAACAGAGGAGGACACAAAGAAATGGAAAGATATCCCCTGCTTGTGGCTGGGAAAAATCAATATCATTAAAATTGTCACCTTACCCAAAGCAACATAAAGGTTTAGTGCAATCCCCATTAGAATCTCATGGGCTTATTTTCAGGAAATAGAACAAAAAATCAATTTGTATGGAACAACAAAAGACCCCAAATAACCAAAACAATCACTAGAAAAAAGAATGAATCTGGAGCGATTACACTTGCAGATTTTGAAATATATTACAAAGCAGTGGCGATCCAAACGGCATGGCACTGCTTAATAATAGAGTCACAGATGAGTGGAGTAGAATTGAGTCACCAGAAACTGACCCACTCACAGTCAGCTAATCTTCAGCAAAGCGGTGAAAAGCATATGATGAAAAAAGGAAAGTCTCTTTAACAAATGGTGTTGGGAAAACTGGACAGCCACATGCAAAAGAAATAAGCTAGACCACTCTCTAACACCATTCATAAAAATTAACTCAAAATGGATTAGAGACTTAGACATAAGACCAGAAAACATAAAGCTCTTAGAACACAACATAGGAAAGACATTCCATGACATCAATCATAGAGAAGTCTTTGGGGACTCAATTCCACCGTCATGGGAAACAAAAAGAAAAATAAATAACTGGGACTACATCAAACTAAGGAGTTTCTTCACAACAAAAGAAAACATCACCAAAACGAAAAGAAAACCAACTAACTGGGAAAGATATCTGCATTGGATAATTCCAACCAAGTCTTAATATCCAAAATATACAAAGGACTCATAAAACTCAACAACAGAAGAACATGTAAATCAATCAAAAATGGGAGGAGGAATTAAAGAGACACTTTTGTAAAGAGTATATACAGATGGCCAATGGGTACATAAAATTATGTTCCTATCACTGGTTATCAGGGAAATGCAAATTAAAACAACAATGAGATATCACCTTATACCTGAAAGACTAGCTATGATCCAGAAGCCTGAAAACAATGAATGTTGGTGATGAATGAAGAAAAGGAACACCTTTACCCTATTGGTGGGAGTCATAATTATTACAACCTCTATGGAGAACAGTGTAAAGATTCCTCAAAATACTGAAGACAGAAATCCCATATGATCCCATCATTCCACTGCTGGGCAGCTACCCAAAAGATACAAAAGGACACTTCCACAGAGATATATGTATCCCCATATTTATTGTGGCCCTATTCACAATAGCTAAGAACAGGAAATTACCTAATGCCCAACATCAGATGAATATATAAAGAAGATGTGGTACATATATACAATGGAATACTAGATGAAACCCTGCCCTTTGAATCACCATGGACGGAACTAGAGGGGATTATGCCAAGTGAAACAGGTCAAAAGAAGAAAGATAGATACAATATGACCTCACTCATAAGTTGGTTATGAATAGACAAAACAAAGGAACAGATAAAACATAAGTCTGAAACATTTGCAACAGAACTGAGGTTACCAAAACAGAATAGGGTGGGCAGGGGCAAATGGTGGTGGAGTCCACATGAAAATGGGGAAGAATACTTCGTGATCCGGTAAACGGCATGGTGTGTTGAAACATATCTAAGAATCAAGGAACCCATACCTAGGAAGTTATTTTAATGTGTAGATTAATTATAATTTTTTAGTAAATGAGATGCAGGAGGCGCACACACAGTCACCCAAAGGCAACTGGAAGACTTCTAAAAAAAGTGACAGATCACATGGAATATGTCGCTAAGGAGATTGATATCACAAAGTCCTAGAAGAAATGCTAGAGGTAATAGTCATGAATAGACAAGAAACATTTTCATAAACAAAAACAGGCTCTATAAACAAACTCAATCATGCAGAGGAACAAATCTCTGAAATTAAAGATCACCTTGGTGAACCTCAAAAGAGAGAAACAAGACTGAGAAAAAATGAAACCCAATAAGAAACATCAGAGAAGAAAAAAACAAGGATTATAGACATCCCAGAAGGAGAGGTGAGGGGAAAAGGTACAGAATACTTACTCAAAGTAACAGCATAGAAATTCCAACATATTATAAAAAGCAAGCATGGGGTCAAGAAACAAAAAAGAAGAGTAACATTTATAAATATAAAATACCTACTCCTAGTTAAATCATAGTAAAACTAGTAAAAGTCAATGACAAAGAAAAACTACTCATGGCAGCTAGAGCAAAGAGAAACATTACCTACAAAGGTATACCCATTATGCTATCATCAGATTTCTCAGCAAAAGTACTATAGGCCAGGAGAGAATGGAATGATCTATTCTAAATACTTAGATAAAACTACAAGCCAAGAATAGTCTACCATGAAAAACAATCATTCAAATATGAGGGAGCATTAAGGATCTTAAATGATAAACAAATTTAATGGATGCTTTCACCACCAAACCTGCCATTTAAGAACTCCTTAAAAGAATCCTACAAAAGGAAAAAACAAAGCACCACAAATCCAGAGAATGATAATAAACAGGAAAGTAATGAAGAAACAAAAACAGTACCAGTAAGAAATAATGAAAATTACAAATGGAAATAAAATTATGGAATTCATAGGAACATATATGTCAAGTTTATAAAACAGTATCATCGAGATGTGAAGTTATACTCCATATGACAACCAGAAAACCTGTCTAAAGAGACACATATCTAGGATGTCAATGAAAATGAAAGAACCAACATTAAACACAATACAGGGGAAAAGAAAATAAAAATAAATGGGGAACAAAGCAACGGACAGCAGAATCCAAAAGAAAGAAAACTCTCAAACGACAACGATAAAGACCTATATGTCAGTTGTTATCCTAAATGTGAATGGAATGAAAGCATAAATCCAAATAAAGAGTGGCTGGATAATTCAGAAAGTAGGAACCATCAACAATATTCTTACAAGAAACTCATATCACATTCAAAGACAAACAGTTAATAAAAAGAATATGGAAACACTGATCAAAACAAGAATGATGAAAGGAAATCGGGAACTACAATACTAATCTCAAGATTAACTTCTACCTGAAAAGGATAACTCAATGCGAGGTAGGGCAGTATGTTATGGTCAAGGGGCTAATTCATCAGGAAGAAGTAACTATGATTAACATATAGGCATCCAAGGCTGTATCATCTAAGTACATAAAACAAATATTGAGTTAAAGGCAGACACTGAAAGTAACACATTAATAGTAGGGGACATTAGCACTCCACTTACATAAATAGATAGTTCATTCAAGCAGAAAGTCTACAAAGAAACAACTCCACATAAAACAACAAAGCACATGGACCTAACAGATTTATACAGGGTATTCTACCCCAACAAAAAGAATATACATTCTCCTTGAGGGTATATGAAATATTTTCAAGAAACACACAACTTGAGACACAAAAAATCTCAGCAAATTTAGCAACAATGAAATTACAGAAACTATCTCCTCTGATAATGAAACTGGAAATGAACCAGAGGAATAAATCTTCAAGAACCACAAAGCTGTGTAGATTGAACATGTTTCCCAACAATTCATGGATCAATGATGAAATTAAAGATAAATTTAAGATTTATTTAGACCAAATGAAAATAAAGAGATGAGTGACCAGCATGTGGAATTGAACAAAGAAAGTTCTGTGAGGAAAGTTTATAGCTGTACAAGTGTTCATGAAAAACAGACAGCCAAAAAGTTTCCTCATACCTGAGGAAACTACAAAGGGAAGAACAATAAAAGTAAAAGTTTCCTCATACCTGAGGAAACTACAAAGGGAAGAACAATAAAAATAAAAAAATCAGAAAGAAGGAAATAAAAATTAGAGCAGACAGAAAAAAAATCCTAAATATCAAAGAAATCAAATGTTGCTTCTTTGAAAAGTTAAACAACATTGACAAACCCGCAGCTAGACTCACAAAAAAACAGAGAGGAAATCCTAAAAACAAGGATCAGAATTGAAAAAAGTGAAATTTCAACTGGTAGCAGAGAAATACAAAGATCATGAAAGACTACTGTGGGGAATTATGTGACAAGGATGCCCTCTCTCACCAATACCATTATACATAGTTCTGGAGGCCTTGGTTGAGCAATAAGGCAAAAAAATGTTAAAAGGATCCATATTGGAAAACAATAAAATTATGGTTATCTGCAGATAACATATACCTCGAAAATCCTAAAGACTCCAGCAAAAACTGTTGGAAACGAATATAGGCAAGTGGCAGGATATAAAGTCAGCACTCAAAAATCAGTAACATTCCTATATGCAATCTAGTAATGGAAAAGGAAAGAAAGAAACCCATTCTCAGTAAAACCAAAACATAATTTCTGGGAATAAATGTGACAAAAGAGGTGAAAGACCTCTACAATGAAAAGTGTAAGACTTTAACAGAAGAAATAAAAACAGAAAGAAATGGAAGAATATAGCATGCTCATGGATTGGAACAATTAATTTGAATTCATTCTACCCATGAAATATACAGTTTTAAGGCAATTCTTATCAAAATTTCCAGAGATATCCTGAAAAGAAATTTAGCAATCCACACTGAAGTTGGAATTACAAAAGACCTCAATTAGCTAAAGATAACTGAGAGGGGACAAATAAACAGCAGAGGACTCACATGTCCCAATTTCAAACTATACTACAAAGTTATCATTACAATAGTATGGCTCTGGAACAAAATAGACAAACAGATCAGTAAAATAAAATTGAGTGTTCAGAAATAAAGACAGACCTATATGAAAAATTAATCTTTGACAAAGGAGCCAAGAGCATACAATGAAAGAAGGAAAATCTATTCAATACATGTTGGGGAAACTGAAAAGACATTTTCAAAAAAAACAACATTATTTATTATCACCATACATAAAAATTAACTCAAAATAGATCAAATAACTGGACAAAAGACCTAAAGCCCTAAATACTGGAAAGAAAATGTCAAAAAAAGTCCAACACATATTATACCTGGACAATTCTCCAGATATATTTGGGGAAAGTATGTGTACAGCAAAAGTAACCAAAGTAAGCCTAAATAATTGGTACTACATCAAACTAAAAGGTTATGCACAATGAAAGAATCCATCACTAAAACAAAAAGGCAATCCACCAAATATGAGAAAATAATGACACAGTATACTTCAGATGAAAGCTTAGTATCCATATACGCAGAGCTCATACATATCAATGAAAGACCCACTGAAAAAATGGTAGAATTGAACAGACTCCTATCCAAAAAAGTTGCACAGAGGCCTACAGATGAAAAGATGTTCTGCATCACTCATCAGAGAAATGCAAATATATACTACAATGAGATTTTATCTCATACCACTGGGAGTGGCCTAGATCCAAAGTCTCAGCAAATTTAGCAACAATGAAATTACAGAAACTATCTCCTCTGATAATGAAACTGGAAATGAACCAGAGGAATAAATCTTCAAGAACCACAAAGCTCTTTGTTCAATTCCACATGCTGGTCACTCATCTCTTTATTTTCATTTGGTTCTAAATAAATCTTAAATTTATCTTTAATTTCATCATTGATCCATGAATTGTTGGGAAACATGTTCAATCTACACAGCTAAGTGGTTGAGGAGATGCTGAAAAAAAGGAACTCTCCTTCACTCTGGTGGGAATGTAAATTAGTTCACCTCTGTGAAAACAGTCTGGAGTATCCTCAAATAAAGAGGGAACTACCATTTGATTCAGCAATCCCACTCCTAGGCATATACCCAGAACACAAAATCTCTAATCAGGAAAAATGTCTGCATTCCTATGTTCAGAGCTGTGCAAAGCACAAGAGCTAAGATATGGAAACAATCTAAGTGCCCATCAACAGATGACAAGATAAAGAAGCTGTGGTAAATATACTTAATGGGATTCTATGTAGTTACTAAGTAAAATGATATTGTGTCCTTTGAAATAAACTGGATGGAACTGGAGCACCATGTTTAGCAAAATAAGACAGAAAGGAAGTGCAGGATTATTTCACTCATGTGGAATATAGTGAAATGAAACAAAATGTTAAAGCCCAACAAAATCTCACAGGACAGAAGATGGTGGCTGCAAGACAGATAGGTGGGAGAGAAAAGGAAAGAGGGAACAAGATGAGGGTAAAGGACACTGAAACTGACAAGTTCAATATTTTAAAATGTGTATCGTCTTGTACACAAACAAGAAATATATTTTAAAAAAAGATCTGATGAGAGCACACTTTTTCATTTAATTCCCTGTATAGGACTGTGCTTTGACATTTTCTACTTGTTCAATAAATTAATAATTCATGATGAATAAAACCTGTCCACAGGTCATGTGTTGTACTGAGTGACTTTGGCTATTAATGTACCTGTAAGAATTCTTACTTTCTAAAAAACCTCCAATTGCTAATACGTACTACAAACAATTTCACTCTCATAAGGTAGAGAAAGCAGTTATACTCTCTGGCCTCTTGGCTCTTATTTTCCTTCCACAGTCCTCTCCCCTGGTCCAGAGAGGGGCAATTTTCTGATTCAATTAATTTTTCATTTTTATTAGAACCTCCTTCCATCCACAGATGTAACCAATTTTATCTGCCCAATATTATCTGTCCAGCATTCACTCACTGAGAGATAGCAAGAAAAGAATCACCACCTGCATTAGAAAAGGTAAAGAAATACTAAGTGGATCAAAATGACTGTCTAGTATGTTCATAAAGAATATTTCTCAGGACTGCTCATCTCAGTACTGTTTTCAATTGAGCCCACATCCCAAAATGGCCCTGAGTGAAGTAGAGAAAGAGTAGGAAATCACATATCTCAAACTACCAAAAATCCCACTCACCTCACCAATCTCGTTTCTCTCTCTCAGCATACTTGATGGTATTCAGTGTTCCAACTCATAAACACATGTATTTCAAAATTATTAGTAATTTCCCCCAACCTCTTCTCTTCCTGTCAAGTTACACTTCTAAGAAACCTCCTAGCAGATTGTTAGGAGGCTAGCTACCCAGCATGCAACTCACCTAAGTCCTCACCACAGCCAACTTCAGTTTCACCAATTAACAACAAACTAGAGTCAACACATCCAACTTCAATTACAACCAATCAAGGGCATACCAGAGGCTTTATTTCCCACCTTCCTGACTTGTTGCTATCATGGTGACTAAAACAGGGAATCTGGAATGTAGAAAAGTTGATTTGCAGGCAATGCCCAATAGAGGTATTTTTTAAGTTTAAAACATGATGGCATCAGGGCCACACATCTGGGTTAAAATTATAGGCTTACATTTAAAAGGGCTGTAAATATTTGACAATAGCAGTGGTAACTAAATTTAGAGAGAAACTTTTAAAAAATACAATGTTTCCTTGTGTCTTTGGAATTGTATGATTCATAGATATAATGTT
>RJWH01011036.1:0-13935 GCA_004363575.1 Solenodon paradoxus | reverse complement strand
GGGGCAGCCATGTGCTGGGGGAGCCTGTGCTGTGGGAGCCTGTCCTGGGGGAGCCTGTGCTGGGGGAGCCTGTGCTGGGGGAGCCTGTGCTGCGGGTGCCTGTGCTGGGAAAGCCCGTGCTGTCCAGCAGAGCAGCCCCCAGCTCTGTGTCGGCAGCGCAGGACCCTGGTCCCCTCACATGAGCCGGGTCTGGTCCAGGACTCTGACAGAGTGTTCCCATCCCCAGAGCCCGCGGCGGTGTTTGCCCAGGAGCAGCCGGCCCACAGGGAGGTGCAGGCCGTGGCGGGGGCGGGCGCCACGCTGAGCTGCGAGGTGGCCCAGGCGCAGACGGAGGTGACATGGTTCAAGGACGGCAAGAAGCTGAGCGGGAGCGCCAACGTGCGCGTGGAGGCCGCGGGCTGCACCCGGCGGCTGGTGGTGCGGCAGGCGGGCAGGGCGGACGCCGGCGAGTACAGCTGCGAGGCGGGCGGCCAGCGGCTCTCCTTCCTCCTGGACGTCAAAGGTGGGTGTCAGGCGTGGACACAGGCTGTGTGGGTGAGTATCCCAGTGTCTTCTTCTTTGAGTGCAACTAGCTGGTGTGTGTCTGCTGGCCACCGGCCGAAGTGCCCCTCCTGAGAGGCGGCCTAGGATGCCAGTTGCAGCCCTTGGTCCCATCATTCCAGATCCACTGATCTCTGCTCCTGTCCCTTGCCCCCTCATCCCCGGCTCCCCAGCACGAAACCTGCCACCATGTCTTCCTCCACCTGCCGGACGGGCCAATCTGCAGAAGTGGCCATCCCGTGTTGGGCCTCCAGCTAGCCCTTTCCTGTCGTGGTTCCCGGTGGCCTCATGGGCCTGCCCTCTCCCCATCTTCATTCTTGGCCTACTGCCAGAGGCTGTTCCTAGCCTCACTGTGTGCCCCCTCCCAGCCCTCCTGTACTGGTGCTCCTTGCCTGCCTGCCGCAGCACCAGGCACCGGTAACCCTCGCTGGCCCCGCCCAGTACCTGCTCATGCGTCCACATTGTCTGAGGGCCGGGTCCTGGACTCAGCTCTTGGCTGATACAGACTAGTGGCCCTCAGGTCTGTGGTCCTAGGTGGCTCCTCTTGGTCACCCGGCCTGGCCCCTGGGAGCCTGGTCAGTGGCCATCGTGTGGCAATGTGACCCTCAGCATTGACTTGGGAGTCATTGTGGAGGTGGCTACAGGTTGGAGGGGAAGGTACAAGTCTCCTCCCACAAGGTGGGGGGCAGTGCAGACCAGATGCCAGGGTCTGCTCTTATGCTGACTGGCCTCCCCAGAGCCTCAGCCTGAGCCCGCAGCCCTGGAGAGACCCAGCCGCAGGCAGCCAGTGGTGGTCAAGGAGCATGAGGACATCGTCTTGACAGCCACACTGGCTGCACCCTCTGTGGCTGCGGTGACCTGGCTCAAGGATGGCGTGGAGATTCGCCGCGGTAAGCGGCATGAGACGGCCAGCCGAGGGGACACCCACACCCTGACGGTGCGGGGCGCGCAGGCGCTGGACAGCGCGGTCTACAGCTGCCGTGTGGGCGCGCAGGCGCAGGACTTCCCGGTGCAGGTGGAAGGTGAGCGGTGAGGCTCTGAACCTTGCGGGCGGGCAGAGTCCTGGTGGGGCCCGCTGACGTCCTCGTCCCCCGACAGAGGTGGCCGCCAAGTTCTGCCGGCCCCTGGAGCCCGTGAGCGGGGAGCTGGGCGGCACAGCGACGCTGGCCTGTGAGCTGAGGCCGGCGCAGGCCGAGGTGGTGTGGCGCTGTGGGGGCACGCAGCTCCGCGCCGGCAAACGCTTCCAGATGGCGGCTGCCGGGGTCCTGCGCTCGCTCACGGTGTTGGGCCTGCGGGAGGAGGATGCAGGAGAGTATGTGTGCGAGAGCCGCGACGACCGCACCAGCGCGCGGCTCACCGTCCGCGGTAGGCACCCGGGTGCAGCTGGGGTGCTGGAGACGGGTGGGCCGCGGGCGGGCGGGCGGGCTGGCGCCCCAGGCGGGTTTCCGGAGAGGGTGTCCTTCCGCGGCATCCGCAGGGGGGGGTGTCCGTCCGCCGGCACGCCTTCCTAGCGAGCTCCTGCCCACAGTCCCCCGCGAGGTCAAGTTCACGTCTGGCCTGAGCGCTGTGGTTGCAGAAGAGGGCGGAGAGGCCACCTTCCAGTGCGTGGTGTCCCCCAGCGACGTGATGGTCACGTGGCTCCGGGATGGCTCCCAGCTGCGGCCCAGCCCGAAGTTTCACATCTCTCAGAGTGGCGCCAGCCACAGTCTGACCATCTCAGGCCTGGAGCTGGAGGACACTGGCCAAGTCACTGCAGAGGCTGAGGGCGTCACGTCGGCGGCTGCCCTCCGGGTTCGAGGTGCAGCTCTGGCAGCAGCGGAGCTCCTAACTGGGGGTGGGGGCTGGTTCCTTCCCCCTGAGGGCTGCACAGTGGACAGGAGGAGTTGAAGGGCATTGTGCCCTGGGGAGTGAGAATTCCACCTGCAAGGGAGTGGGAGCCCTCAACCATCCTGCAGTCTGGGTTAGGTTGTGGGGGTCACAGCTGGGAGCTGGGAGGCCTGCAGGAGCCTGTCTCTTGTGCCAGCGCCCTGGAGGGGGTGTTGCCAGCTCTCCCACACCCAGAGCGACTGGCCTTGGGCCGTGCAGGGAGTTCAGAGCTTGTGCAGGTCACAGAGCAATGGGAGGGGCTAGGAAGGAGCTGCCCGCCTTGGGACCTCCCATAAAATCGTACCTGTGCAGGTGCACACTGGCATGGCCCCGTTCGGAGCGCTGCAGTGAGGTCCAGGCGTGTCCCCTCTGCCGGCCGGGGTCAGGTCTCAGCCGGCTTTCCCAGAGTGGCAGTGGCGGCAATGACACCCTCTCCCGTGTCCCCAGAGGCTCCAGTGCTGTTCAAAAAGAAGCTGGAGCCACAGACGGTGGAGGAGCACAGCTCGGTGACCATGGAGGTGGAGCTGACACGGCCCTGGCCAGAGGTCAAGTGGACACGGAATGCGGCAGCCCTGGCACCTGGAGGGAATGTGGAAATTCACGCCCAGAGCACGAGCCACCGCCTGGTTCTCCACAGCGCAAGCTTCGCCGACCGCGGCTTCTACGGCTGCGAGACTCCCGACGACAAGACGCAGGCCAAGCTCTCGGTGGAGAGTGAGTGTTGGCGGGCGGGTCCCAGGGGCTGGCATCTGGGAAGGGGGGCAGAGGGGCTCGTCTAGGGGTTGGGTGGAGGGGTGGGCCTCTCTGGGGCTGGCTGTTCTGTCTCTGAGTGCAGAAACGCGGGGAAATGGCTCTGCTGGCTGCTGGTGGGAAAGCAGAGTCGCAGGGCAGCACTCGGTGACCCCATGTGTCCCGCAGTTCGACAGGTTCGGCTTGTGCGGGGCCTGCAGGCAGTGGAGGCACGGGAGCAAGGGACAGCCACCATGGAGGTGGAGCTGTCGCATGCTGAGGTGGAGGGCAGCTGGACCCGCGATGGCTTGAGGCTCCAGCCCGGGCCCACGTGTCACCTGGCAGCTCATGGACCTGTGCACACCCTCACGCTCTCCGGGCTGCGACCACAGGACGGTGGCCTCATCGCCTTCAAAGCGGAGGGCGTGCACACATCAGCACGGCTTGTGGTCACCGGTGAGTGGGCAGGGAGGGAGGCACTCCAGTGACCCGCCCCAGCCCCAACATGGCCCCAGGGGGCAGACAGGACAGGGTGTGGACTCCTGGGAGGGGAGGGGATTGGTTCCTAGAACCAGCTGTGATCTGCGCAATTCAAGCCCCACTTCTCAGCTCCACACTCCCGCCTCCCCAGAGCTACCTGTGAGGTTCATCCGACCACTGCAGGATGTGGTGGCCACGGAGAAGGACAAGGTGACCCTGGAGTGTGAGCTGTCTCGCTCCAACGTGGATGTGCGCTGGCTGAAGGTCTGCGTCTGTGCCCCTCCCCGCCCTCAAGTGGGACGGCCAGTTGGGCCAGGCCAGCCCTGACTTGGCTCCCCCTCCACAGGACGGGGTGGAGCTTCGGGTAGGCAAGACGGTGGGCATGGTGGCCCAGGGCTCCTGCCGGAGTCTCTCCATTTATCGGTGTGAGCCTGGAGACCAGGGTGTGTACGTGTGTGACGCCCATGACGCGCAGAGCACGGCCACGGTGAAGGTGCAAGGTGAGGCTGAGCAGGCAGGGTGTAAGATGCCCACGAGCCCCTGCGGGTGCCGCACCCCTGGCTCCCCCGGTCCCTTCATGGGCCCCTGAGCAGCTGGGCGCAGGAAGAAGCTGCATCAGCTGTGGCAGGACCTTGCTCACCACCCCAGGTCGAAACGTCCAGATCCTGAGGCCCCTGGAGGATGCGGAGGTGATGGAGAAGGAGGGAGCCGCCTTCTCCTGCGAGGTGTCCCACGACGAGGTGCCTGCCCACTGGTTCCGGGAGGGCAGTAAGCTGAGGTCCAGCGACAACGTGCGCATCCGCCAGGAAGGTGGGACGACCGGCGGGACAGTGGCTTTTCACCTTCCTGTGCCCAGGCCTCCCCCCGCTGAATGACCTTTGTTCCCAGGAAGGACATACACTCTCATCTATCGGAGGGTCCTGGCCGAAGACGCAGGGGAAATCAGATTTGTAGCAGAGAATGCAGAATCTCGCGCCCAGCTGCGAGTGAAAGGTAGAGGAGTGCTGTGTGCTGGATCTTACTGGGCACCTGGCCCCGGGGAGGACAGCGGAGGAAGGCCAGGGGGTGCTGCCTCATCGGCAGGAAGTCGGGCGTCTGAAGGAAATGGGTGTTCTTTGGGGCGCGAGGACTCAGGGTCTCCTCCCTGTTTAAAGTGGTGCTGGAGAGAAGGGTAAGGCTGCGGTGGTCGGTGGGTGGGTGAGTTCATCAAGGGACTTCAGGACAAAGTGGGAATGTAGACAGGTGGGGTGAAGATGGGCGTGGGGGGGCATAGCAAGGGCACACAGGGCTGGCTGTATGCACACATGGCCTCACACCTGCCCCAGGCTGCAGCCTCTGCTGCCTCCCGCCCCTCCCGGAGAGGCAGTGCCTGGGGGTCGACGCCTGGCACAGAGCAGGGTGCTGACCTGGCCACACCCACAGAGCTGCCAGTGACCATGCTGCGCCCCTTGCGAGACAAGATCGCCATGGAGAAGCACCGCGGAGTGCTGGAGTGCCAGCTGTCGCGGGCCAGCGCCCAGGTGCGCTGGTTCAAGGGCGCGGTGGAACTGCAGCCCGGGCCCAGGTACGAGCTGGTCAGTGACGGCCTCTACCGCAAGCTGATCATAAATGATGTCCAGCCTGAGGACGAGGACACCTACACCTGCGACGCTGGTGACGTGAAGACCAGCGCCCAGTTCCTTGTGGAAGGTACGGTCCGTGGTCACCTAGAGGTGGAGGGTCTGGCTGGGACCAGGGTAGTTGGAAGGGTGTGCGCCAGCCTGCGGGGAGAGGGCTTGTTCTAGGAAGGGGTGCAGAGCCCGCAGAAGGGCAGCGCCCGTGACAGCCCCTCCCTGACCACAGAGCAGTCCATCACCATCGTGCGCGGACTGCAGGACGTGACGGTGCTGGAGCCCGCCCCCGCCTGGTTTGAGTGTGAGACGTCCATCCCCTGTGTGCGGCCACCCAAGTGGCTCCTGGGGAAGACGGTGCTGCAGGCAGGGGCGGACGTGGCGGTGGAGCAGGAGGGCACTGTGCACCGCCTGACGCTGCGCCGCACCTGCTCCACCATGACCGGGCCGGTGCACTTCACCATTGGCAAGTCGCGCTCCAGCGCCCACCTGGTGGTCTCAGGTGAGCGGGCACACGCCTGCAGAAGGGCTGTGGCAGGAAGGGTATGGTACGGGGGCGGGCCAGGGCGCCATGCAGCTGCAGCGGCGCCCTGTTCTCCCACGGCAGACATCCCAGTGGTACTCACGCGGCCTCTGGAGCCCAAGTCTGGGCGCGAGCAGCAGTCGGTGATCCTGTCCTGCGACTTCAAGCCGCCTCCCAAGGCCGTGCAGTGGTACAAGGATGACACGCCCCTGGAGCCATCCAACAAGTTCAAGATGGTGCTGGAGGGCCACATGGCCGAGCTGCGCGTTCTGCGCCTCACGCCGGCCGATGCTGGCGTCTACCGGTGTCAGGCCGGCAGTGCCCAGAGCAGTGCCCAGGTCACCGTGGAAGGTCCGGGGCGGCCAGGCCCAGCGGGCGGGGGTGCTGGGGGCGGCACCGGTGGGGCACTGAGCAGCTGCTGTGCACCTCGCAGCGCGGGAGGTGACCGTGACGCAGCCGCTGCAGGACGCGGAGGCCACAGAGGAGGGCCGCGCCTGCTTCTCCTGCGAGCTGTCCCACGAGGACGAGGAGGTGGAGTGGTCGCTCAATGGGACGCCCCTGTACAACGACAGCTTCCACGAGATCACGCACGAGGGCCCCCGCCATACCCTGGTGCTAAAGCGGGTCCGGCGGGGGGACGCAGGCACCGTGCGTGCCTCCTCCTCCAAGGTGACTGCTTCTGCCCGCCTGGACGTCAAAGGTGAGGCATCCCTGCGCGCAGTGTTGGGCTCCGCAGCGGCAGCGGTGCTGCCACGCTCACTCTGCGTGCCCTCTCCCCAGCAAAGCCGGTGGTGTTTCTGAAGGCGCTGGACGACGTGTCAATGGAGGAGCGGGGCACGCTGGCCCTGCAGTGCGAGGTCTCGGACCCCGAGGCTCGCGTGGTGTGGCGCAAGGACGGAGTGGAACTAGGCCCCAGCGACAAGTACGACTTCCTGCACAGCGGGGGCACGCGGGGCCTGGTGGTGCACGACCTGGGCGGGGACGACGCAGGTCTGTACACCTGCGACGTGGGCTCAGACGAGACCCGTGCCCGGGTCAGCGTGCATGGTGAGTGGCAGGTGGAGATCAGGGTGTGCCGAGGGGCGGGGCTGGAATCGAGGGGCGGGGCTGGAATCGAGGGGCGGGGCTGGGGTTCAGTAGCCGGGCGGGGCGGGGGTGTTGGAGGAGCAGACCCCTGGACAACCGAGCCAGGCCTGGAAGCTGAGTCCTGCCTGATAGGGTCCCTGATAGGTGAGGATCCGATGGAGGCAGGAGCCGTTGGCTCTGCACCCTGGGATGTGTGGCAGGTGGGGCAGAGTGGGCAGTCAGGGATCTACAAGAGATGGAGAGGGAGAGACAGGAGTCAGGTGGGTACCCAGAGACCCCAGGCCATGGGTACAGCCTGGGACAGGTGGCCGCTGTAGAACTGGCCGTGTTTCATTCTTCGTAGGGCCTCAGAAAGGCCGAGGCACTCCATGGGTAGCCCTGCCAGCAGGCCAGAGTGAGCACCCCTGTGCCCTTGAACATGGGCCCTCAGTTACCCCCTGGCCTGGACCTGGTCCCTCAGCCATGGGTCCCTGGTGCACCCTGGGCGGGCTCTGCTCCCTGAGGCCCCGTGGTAGGTCCCTCATTGTCCAGTTCAGGGTGAAGAAGGAGAGAGCTAGTGGGGTTCTGGGTCTGACCTAGAGCGATCTCCCGATGAGGGTTATGCAGGACCGTGTCCTCGCCAAGTGCTCCCTTAGAGATCGGAGCAGCCGCTCTGGTGGAAGCTCCCTGCTGTGGGCCGTTCACACACAGGATGTGACCAGCTGAGGCCAAGGGGCTCTGACCTGGGGTGGGCTGGGACTGTGGAGGGTGCTGCTTGGGTCTGGGACAGAGGGCCAGGCGTGCACAGCTGGCCGGTGTGACACTGTCTCCTGGGGCTGCAGACCTGCACCTGGGCATCACAAAGAGGCTGAAGACGGCAGAGGTGCTGGAGGGCGAAGGCTGCAGCTTCGAGTGTGTCCTGTCCCACGAGAGCCCCTCTGATGTGGCTGTGTGGACCATCAGCGGGAAGACAGTGGGCAGCTCTGGCCGCTTCCAGGCCACGTGCCAGGGCCGCAAGTACACCCTGACCATCCGGGACGCAGCGCTGAGTGATGCTGGGGAGGTGGTCTTCTCTGTGCGGGGCCTCACCTCCAAGGCCTCACTCGTCGTCAGAGGTGGGCCGTGTGGCGGGGTGGCGGCAGGCAGTCTGGGTGGGAGCAGGGCTCTGGGCTCCTATCCACAGCTGGGCCTATGACGCCCAGCCCTTGGAGCACCGTCCGCGTGCCTGCACTTTGGCACAGGTGTTCGTGCAGCGGGGAGGCTTGCTGGCAGCGCCTCCGCAGCCACTCTCAGGCGTCAAACACAGTGAACGCCACCGCCCTGCCAGCCCTGGTCGTGACTGCGGGGACCCCGGGTCTGGGTCCCACCATCCTGGGTCTGGGTGTGGTCCAGTGTGAGGACTGAATATGCCTGTCCTCGCCCGGGGCCGTGTCTCACCAGCCGCCGTGTCTGCTCCCCTCAGAGAAGCCAGTGGACATCGTGAAACCGCTGGAGGACCAGCGGGCGGCGCCCGGCGAGGACGTGGTGCTGCGCTGTGAGCTGTCACGGGCCGGCGCCTCTGTGCGCTGGCTGAAGGACGGGAAGGCTGTCCGCAGGAGTCAGAAGTACCATATGCTGGTGGAAGGGGCGCGGGCCACGCTGGTGGTCCGTGCAGCCTCGCTGCAGGATTCGGGGGAGTACACCTGTGAGATAGGGGCCTCCAGGAGCACAGCGAGCCTCCGTGTGGAAGGTACTGGAGGGCGGGGAGGCCCGGCTTCTTCCCCTGGAGTTCAGATGCTGTCCCAGCAGGGCGGGCTGGTCCCTGCGGGACGTGGGCGGCTGGTCAGCTGGTGCAGAGCAAGCGTTCCCTGTCCTGAGGGGCTGGCGGGCCTGCACGGGCCTCACCCCAGCCCTCCTGCCCCCCCCAGAAAAGGTAAACTGGTTCACAGAGGAGCTGGCCGATCTGAAGCTGGATGAGCAGGGCACGGCGGTGCTCGAGTGCAGGACGCAGCACCCCGCAGCCTCGGTGACGTGGCGCAAGGGCCCCACAGAGCTGCGCGCCTCGGCCAGGCACGTGCCGAGCCAGGACGGCATGACCTTGAGGCTCACCATCAGCGCCCTGGAGAAGGGGGACAGCGACACCTACACCTGCGACATTGGCCAGGCCCAGACGCAGGCCCGGCTCCTGGTGCAAGGTGAGACCGACACTGCCCGCTCGTGGCAGCACAAGGTGGGCTCTGCTGGCCTG
Source organism: Solenodon paradoxus (assembly GCA_004363575.1). Classification (NCBI taxonomy): domain Eukaryota; kingdom Metazoa; phylum Chordata; class Mammalia; order Eulipotyphla; family Solenodontidae; genus Solenodon; species Solenodon paradoxus. The sequence continues at coordinate 4,895 of RJWH01011036.1, read as the reverse complement.
GACGTGGCCAGCCTGTTTCCCGTCTCTAGGACCATGGTCCTGGGCAGTTTCACCTTGGTCCCTGCAGCTGGACGCTGTGGACTGAGTCGGGGGCCCCGTTTGTCACAAGTTGGTTCCATGTGTTTGGCGCCTCCTCTGCCTGTGTGCACCTGGCCCCGTGGCTGGCTGAGCGTGCATTTGCTTGTGGGGTGTAAGACATCTCTGCCGGGGAGACCTGCTCAGGGAAACCCCGAGGCTGTCTCCCAGGTCAGCAGAGCTGAGCCTTTCTCCGGCGCACGCGGTCTGGCCCGGGGCGAGGGAGCGCCCAGGCCGTCTTGGCCTGAGGGGCGGGAGCAGCTGTTAGCCATTCCCACTAGACAGACACGGACACTGCCTGGGGTCAGGCCCGGGTCAGAGGGCATCCTGACAGCGGCCAGATCTGAGCTCCCCGACCCCAGGCTGCCATCCAGGGCAGAGTCCGCTGGGTGTCCCTCTGCGTCTGTCCACAGGGAATGAAGCCGCAAGGAGGCGGGGACCCTGCTCGCAAAGAATCCAGTGAGCTCAGGCGCAGTGGACGCCTGCTGTCTGATGAACTGAGACTCACCGTTTTTTATTTTGCCGCCCCGGGGCCTGGGGCGCAAACCTGGTCCACAGCTTTCAGAGTCTGGGCCGTCACTGCCTGCATCGCCGCGGGGGGCCGGGGTGCTCGTGCAGTCTGGTTGGTTGAAGCGGATGCGCAGGCGTCCCTGGAGCCCTTCCTGGCCGAGGCCGGAGACCAGCCTCCTGGGTGCCCTGGTCAGCACCTCCCCGCGGCCCAGCACCTGCCCAGTCCCCACGTGCGCCTGCTTAGCTGTGCCCGGTGCAGGAGCAGTCAGCGACTGCTTCCCAGAATTTCGCTGTCAGCCTGACCAGGTGTCTGGTTTGAACTTTGTACACACACCGGCCTTCTTCGCACTCCTGTTTCTGTGGTGGACACAAAACCTAAGTTCACGATGTCTCTTTGGAAACAGATGCAACCCCTGTGGACGGGCCTAGGGCACCCAGCTCTTTCTTGGCAGCCTGGGCGCGGTCTTCCTCCTCCTGCAGGAGGAACCCCTGGTGGACCGGCCTTACCACGGGACCGAAGCAAATACTGGGACATGTGGCTTGTCACCCGGGTCTGCTGCTCACTTGCTCCCTGCCCCAGAGAGCCCACTCCGGGCCTTGGGGAGCACCCAAATCGGGGCAGCTGGCGGGGAGACCTGAGGCTCTGTCTGTGTCCCTGCAGGCCCAAGAGTGCTCATCACCGAGGCCCTGGAGGACACAGAGGTGCAGGAGGGCTCCTCAGCCACCTTCCGCTGCCGCGTCTGCCCGGCAGACTACGGGCCTGTGCGCTGGTTCTTGGACAAAACACCCCTGCATACCGGCGAGCTCAGGGAGATTGAGGCCCAACCCGGAGGCTACCACGCTCTGACCCTGCGACGCCTGGCGCTCAAGGACGCGGGCACCGTGCACTTGGAGGCGGGTGACCAGCGGACCTCGGCTGTGCTACGGGTCACAGGTGTGCTGTGGGGGCTGATCTGTGTGTGAGTGTGGTCCTGGCTCGTGAGCAGGAGTGCTTGGCTGCCCATGGCGGGCCTGGACCCCGGGAGGTGACTCCAGTGCTGGGGACCTCCAGGCTGAACCCTCCAGCCTCCAGGCTGACCGAGGGTCCCAGGGTCAGAGTGACATGGGCCGGGGGGCTCCTTCGGGTCTGGGGAGCTACGTGGTCTGCCTTCGGCCCTCAGTGGTCCTGTCTCTGGCCCTTGCTGTGCACTGCCCGGAGCCTTTTCTGGAGTGCCGTTGACCGGGGCTCCCCGTGTCCCCCTCTGCCCACAGAGAAGCCGAGCGTCTTCTCCCGGGAGCTCTCAGATGCCACGGTCACTGAGGGAGAAGACCTGACCCTTGTCTGCGAGACCACTGCCCCCGACAGCCCCGTGTGCTGGACCAAGGATGGGAAGGCCCTGCGGCCGTCCGCTCGGTGCCGGATGAGCCACGAGGCGGGTCGGGCCAAGCTGGTCATCGCTGACACCACCCTGCAGGACGGTGGGCGCTACAAGTGTGAGGTCGGGGGGTCCTGGAGCAGCTCCATCGTCAGGGTCCACGGTGAGCCTCTGGGAGCTCCCCAGCCAGGTGTGAGGCTCTCATCTCCTCGGGGCCAGGGGCCCGGAGCCGGTCCAGTTCATCCTCTCTCACCTCTGCCCTCTCTGGGGCTGCAGCCCCTCTCCTCCTCTGTCCTGCAGTGTGTCCCTCTCCTCTGCTGCTTCCCCACCGGACAGCACTCCTTGCTCTCTTTCCCCAGAGGTGACCAGCGGTCTTGTTCTAGAAGGTGACCAGCGGTCTTGTTCTGGCTCATCCCTATCTCTGACTGGCTTAGGGAGTCTTTCTCCACCAGTCAGTGTAATATAAGCAGATGCAGCCAGACCTCCTAACAGCCACCCCATCCCCACGCCGAGGCCAGGCCCCAACCAGGTGCAGGGGGTCCTGACCACGTGCAGGGCAGGGGGTCCCGGCCAGGTGCAGGCAGGGCCCGAGGCCTCTCTCCTGAGCAGCAGATACCGTCTTCCTGGGTCCTTATATGGTCGCCCCTCTGTCTGTGTCCTCATGTCCTCTGCGGAGGAAGAAGCTGTGTTGGTTTAGACCCACCCCCGAGACCTGATCGTCTCCAAGTACAGCCCCATCTGAGCTGCTGGGGCGTCTGGGGGCACATCACACACCACTGCCCTTCTGAGTCCTGGGCCCACACACCTTCAGACCTTGAGGGCCGGAGGCCGGTGGCCCTGTAGGCCCCGGTGCAACGGCGAGGCTGCGGCCAAGCCGAGCGGGGCCTGAGCCAGTCCTGTCCACAGCACGGCCTGTACACTTCCGGGAGGGCCTGAAGGATGCAGAGGTGCTGGAGGGGGGCGCTGTGACTCTGCGCTGTGTGCTGTCATCCGTGGCGGCGCCCGTGGAGTGGCGCCGAGGAGACGAGGCCCTGTGGCCCGGGAGCAAGTACAGCTTGCGGCAGGAGGGAGCTGCGCTGGAGCTGGTGGTGCGTGACCTGCAGCCCCAGGACAGCGGGAAGTACTCCTGCCACTTCAGGGACCAGACCACATCGGCCACGCTCTCCGTGAAGGGTCAGTGTCCCCCACGCACCTGCCTGTGCGTCCCGTGAGGGAGGGTGGGCTGACGGCCTGCATCGTCTGGTCTGTTGCAGCCCAGCCTGCTGAGTTCATAGGAAGAATGAGAAGTAAGGAGGCCACGGAAGGGGCCACGGCCACGCTGCGCTGCGAGCTGAGCAAGGCAGCCCCCGTGGAGTGGAGGAAGGGACCCCAGGCACTGCGGGCCGGGGACCGGGTCCTCCTGAGGCAGGACGGGGCCGTGTGCGAGCTGGAGCTGCGGGGGCTGGTCGCGGAGGATGCCGGGGAGTACGTGTGCATGTGCGGGCAGGAGAAGACGGCGGCCACGCTCACCGTCAGGGGTAATGACTCTGCGTGTCCACCGGGGCTCCATGTCTGAGGGCAGGACTCAGGGTGAACCATCCCGTGAAGAGCTAGAAGGGGCCTTGGCTGCCCCCAGGGTGCCGTCTGTGGAGATACAGGGCACCCCACTAACCATCCGTGGACGTGAACTCTTCTGGGCCAGAGGGCACACCAGGAGAAGGCCAAGGAGTGTCAGAGTGCCCCTGGAGGCAAAGAGGGCTCTGGGTGACGGAGTTGGACATGCAGACTGGGCCCAGGGAGTGACTGCGGGAGGTGGGGTCCCCACTGGTCTGGGGGAGCCAAAGGAGTGGGTGTGACTGTGGAGGTGAGCAGCCTGGTGGGGGTGAGCGGGTGGAGGTGAGGGGGACAGGGAGACCTTTGAAGGAAATACAGGAGATGCGCTGGTGTGTGAGCAGGAGTCTGGCTCTAGCACACTTGGATGTGGGAGGCCTGGCGTCCCATGAGGTGTCCACTCTGGGAGGGCCTGGGAGCCTATCACGTGGTCAGAGCACCTCAAACCCAGCAGGTGCCCCTATGGCTGAGGAACAGTGGGCTCGTGTTGACTGCTGCAGGTGCTTTGAGAGATGTCAGGGCTCCAGAAAGATACCAGGCCTGGCAACGGCCAGTGGAAGACCGTGGCTGCACCCTCCTGCTGGAGCCCCTGACTCATCAGGGCTCAGGCCTCTGAGAACCAGAGGGGCAGCCGGAGCGCAGCTCACACTGTGGGCAACACCATCAGGGTCACAAGTCTGCTCAGGGAGACCGAGGCCTAGTGGTGTAGGCCAGGATCCTGGCTGGAGGGATGGCCATCGGGCCCTCAGTCTGCAAGAGAGACAGACTATCCCAAGAGGCAGCACAGTCACAGACCAGGGGATGTCTTGTGGCACCGTCACTGTCCTTCTCCCCTGGGACATGGTGGGAGCTCCCATCTGAGTCAGAAGTCTCCACTGAGGACCCAGCTCAGCTCTGACACAGCATGTCGCCAGCAGGCTTCATTCACTGTTCTCTGCATCCACAGCACCACTGACAACCCCCCAGTAAAACCCAGGCACACAGAGCCACGTGTGTGACAAATGGCTTTAGGGCAACTTCCACTGTCCAGTCCCCACATAAAGCTTCCCACATGATGAGAACCTGTGTTTCCTTTGTCCCTCTGACCCCAGCCCTGCCCGTCAAGTTCACCAAGAGCCTGAAGACCCAGGAGGCCACGGAAGGGGCCACGGCCACGCTGCGCTGCAAGCTGAGCAAGGCGGCCCCCGTGGAGTGGAGGAAGGGGCCCCAGGCGCTGCGGGCCGGGGACCGGGTCCTCCTGAGGCAGGACGGGGCCGTGTGCGAGCTGGAGCTGCGGGGGCTGGTCGCGGAGGACGCCGGGGAGTACGTGTGCGTGTGCGGGCAGGAGAGGACGGCGGCCACGCTCACCGTCAGGGGTAACGACCG
>RJWH01011035.1:0-13959 GCA_004363575.1 Solenodon paradoxus | reverse complement strand
CGAAGATACTGTAATATGGACTGAGAGGCTAGTGTGATATATTGGTAATCCTGCTGGTGACAGGATGGGTAAGGGCCACCAATGTTTTTCTGCTGAGTTCGGAGCTCCAGGACCACCTACCCGGGGTGCTGAGCGTCACCGCGTGCGCTGGAGCGTATAGTTGAGTATTTTTCAGGACTATTCACAGTCCCAGTTGCCAGTATCTGTCCTCCGACTCTTCGGTGACAAAAGCATGGTCTTTGCGCTCTGATCTCCGGGGTTTAATTTTATTTTTCCGACCGCAGGTCGGGCAGGCTCACATTACTGGCAGCCAGACTTGCTCACTGCTGTGTGACTCAGTTTGAGGGGCAAGTCCCGTCGTCTTTCCAGGTGGCTTTGAGCGCTCCGAGTCACCAGCTGCCTTTTCAACCGGTGCCGGGTCCTACCTATCACTCTGCTTTCTCCAGCCTTGCAAATTGGACAACAATATAAAATGATCTTCCATCCCTTGTGGCAGATTCCTCGGACTCTTTTAGTGGAGGTCACTTCTCTATATTTAGAATAAGCTTTGCTCTTTCGCTAGCCCTGCTCTTCTCCGGGCCTACGGGCTCCGTAAATCTCCAAAGGAGTACTAGGGTGCGCCACCCCTTCCCAAAACTCCTTTAGGAACAGTTGTGTTGGAAACGGAAAGAGGAAATAGAAAACAATCATTTTTTTTTTTTTAAGGGAGGGGGTACAAATGTATAGGTGAAACGTTTGGAACCAAGTTAGAGAGACAAAAATAAATACACAAAAATCTCTACAAATAAGCGATAACGCTATAACGGTCAAGACTCGGATTTGATAAATAGTATCAGACCCCGAATGGTAAACGTTCTCAATTTCTTAGAGGAAGAGTCTTCCAAGATAGAGCACGAACTAAATACCTTTTAATGTTCACTCCACGATTGCTCTTTGAATCAATGCCTTTGAATTCAGTTGTGATGGGATCGGGGGTTGCAGTTGTTTCCCCATTAACAAGAAAGTCTTTTAAATGTCTGCTGATTTAGACCATGCTCTACTAGTAGCGATTGCATAGTTGAGTAGTCAGATGGGTAGTTCAGCTCGGGCTCTGAGCCCTAGGGGAATGAGAAGGTGGCAAATTGCTAAGAGCAATGAGAGGAAAGTGGAGAGCCGATTGTCAGTAGATACATTATACACACTTGTGAAATTCAACTGATTTTTGCTTTAAGAAAAATGTTCTCAAAATTAAGTAAGACTCTCAGTTAATATTTAGGAAGACTTTGGTCAAAGGTTAGAGACTAGATCTTCCTTCCCGCCCTCCCACTCCACCTTCTGCCTCCTGGACAAAGAGAGAGAGCAGGTTCTGGGAGCAGGTCTTGGGCTGCATCCCTGCTAGGTCCAACTGTGTCTGCTTGGAGAGCAGCCTTTACCTGTAGATGTGCTTTGTTTCAGCTTTTTGCTTGTCTCAATCTAGTTTTACTTTTCTTTATCCTTTTTCTTTTCTTCTCTTTGTGTGGTCAGTGATACATTTTCTAATGTTTAAGGGCTTTCACCATAAAGAGAAATACTTCTTGCTGTTTGTACTTTGGCTAATAGTACTCACTATTTTCCCAATAAGTAAAACACTAAGTTCAAAAACTTAGATTTCTTTTGTATATTTAAATATTGATTTTCATATTCAGCTATAAAATTCCAGGCCTAATGTAAGAATATGCTAACTTTAAAATAAAACAACATTAGTTCTATGATATTATTAGAAAAAGTTACAGCAATGTCATTTTCATCAATACTTTACACTAGTGGTTCTCAAATTTTAGTGTGTAACAGAATAGCCTTGAAGATTTATTAAAGCTGACTATTGGGTCCCCCATTCCCAAGACTCCTGACTATGGGTAGGACCCGAGATTTTGTATTTTTGGCAAGTTCCCAGGTGATGCTGATGCTATTGGTCAGAAGATCCCACGTTGGGAACCATTGCCTCAGGCTAAAACCTGTTTCTAAAGGGTTATAACCTGGATTTTTATTTGAATCTTCAGCATCTCTCTTACAATTTTTATTCCACAGGACGCTTACCCAATCTACTAATCTACTAAGTGGGATTCTCCTTCTGAGTGGGACAGGCTGAGATTTACACACATTGACTGTGTGTAATTCCAAGCCAGGAGTGGAAAGTAGCTGCCTCTTGCAACAGGACTCTATCCTGGTTCTTTACCCACTTGGATGGGTTCCTGTGTGTGGTCCAACTTTGTACTATACATTGCGAGCTTTCCCAGTGGTTGGATGCAGCCATCTATGGTTCTATTTTTTCTGATGCCAGCCTTTCCAAAAGGATCTTGACATGAACGATTTTGCCGCTAAGTGTTCTGATCTGGATCTAGTCATGTTCAGATGAATCTAAAGCTTTTAGTCACATTGATTTACATAAATTTTTCTGATATTTAAGGTTTGCCAAATTTTATAATGCTTACACAATCAAGTATATTAACCATATTTTAGGGAAATTTGACTATGTGTTTATAAAGTAATTTTATGCCAAGTGACAGGTATAACCTTGGGGACATAGCTCAGTGGTAGAGCACATGCTTTGCAGGTAGGAGGTCCCAGGTGCAATTCCTGACACCTCCAGAATTTGACTCTATTTTACATCATTGAAAAATTCTGAATCTTGATGAAAAGAACTACTCGATTCAGTACTTTTGATATCTCTAAGCACTTTGAACTTTAAATAGCTAAGTTAAATGTCATCCCAGTTTGAAAGTTAAATATGTTGCTGAAAATTTTTTACTTTGCTTCTACTGCCAAGACCACTTACACTGATGCTATTACCTTCTTTTAGAAGAAGGATAAGAGAGATTAAGTTTGCTTCCATTTTTACTCTTTGCCCCAACAACTCTCTTACGTTTGCCACAACGTTTCCATCTCACCAAGCAACAAATATTTTCTCATTCCTTCTGTTTTAGAAGAGATCCTATTTGACGTCAACTGCTGATTTGGTTGATTATTGGTCAAGTGATATGGGTATAAGTATGACTGATTTCTAATAAATTGGTTGCCTGAAGTCAAGAATGTGACTAGGAAAAATTATAAGTAACTAGTTTTTAGCTAAAAGGAAAGAGTTGGTCAAGAGCATGCAAAGAGGAAGAAGGGTTCTTTGTTGCTGTTGTTTAAATTAGCTACTACTTGGTCCTTATTATAAAGCAAACAACAGCCTTACGGTTGTCAAGTATTATCAAGACCATAGGCTAAGAAAATGTTTTCTCTGAGACCATAAACTGAGATTGTGTTCTTGAAATCACATCAATATGAATGAAAGATCCCACTTTGACATAGCCTTTTAGATAATAACTCAGTCTTGATGTCCAACCAATTTCCAGAGTTTCAGTAAGGGGTTTCAGGTACATCTTTTATCTTAATTCTGTAGTTTAAAAGAAAACAAAATGTGAGTCCAGTTCTCAGACTGGATCTGATGTAGCCTCTTTACACACAACAATGCTTTGCTTTGATTGTATAAAACTGGGTTTCATTAAATTTTGGGTAGCTCCACCCACTACCCAAAATCCTATAACTCTGTCCTTTGCTTATTTGGTGAAAGCCTACACTTCTATTTGAATTTCTCTCTTGCTTGAGTAAGGATTAAGTTAGTTGTGTTAGAATTAAACAATTGTGATTTATTTAACATTTTGACAATTGATGCTAAAAATAGATCCCTGAGGTTATGAAACAGAATATAGTCTTTTGATAAATATTAAAATTAATGTTCTGAACAGTATAAGGAGGGCCTGCTTAAGATACTGAAAAACAACTACAGAAATAAAACATCGACTCATTTGCTTATTCAAATATAATATGACTTTTGACAAACTAACAAACCAGGGGTAAATTATGAAGATATTTTGGCATGTATCTTTGTATCTATATAAATATATCTGCTAAGTTTAATGAAAATTGTTACTAATAATAATTAACCTTCTACAAACAGATTTCCAAAGGAAGCCATTAGAAAATAAGCAAAATAGTTTATTCTATTTGTCTGTTTAAGCAGTCACAGATTGAAACTTTAAAGTGTTCTTCAGTCACTTGCGAGCCCTAGGAGGGAAAGGGTTTTCTATGTAATCAATGATTGATGGTGACTGTGACCTGGAGTCTCAGGAACTGTACTTGTTTTCTGAGACTTTGTTATTTTTCCCAAATGCCTGGGAAAAAAACTGAAGATACAGGTTACTCATTACACCTTCCTCTTGTTCCCCTTTGCCTGGTCTGGGCAAGTAGAGATTTGAAACTGCAAAGGGGCTCTGAGAGGGAGGTGTTCAAGGCTAAGTCATGGGCTGTGGTGGATTTGAGTCTCAGTCTGAGCTGCAGGAATCTGCAGACCCCTCCTAAATCGAAGGTCAGGAGGTCCCTGGTGTGTCTTTAATGACATGCACTGTGACTGGGAAGTGCTGACTGGTGACAGTTTATAGTTAGTTTTATTATTCCCTGCAGTGGAGCATCTAGGGAAGATGGGGAAGTAAAGTGATTAGAATGAGGCTCTATCAATAAGGTGATTAATAATTCTCTAAAACTGGTGGTTCCAACTAAGGGTGGAGGAGGATTCTTGTTCTTGGGCCTTATTTTGCCACCATCAAAATTTCCAGAGTACTACCAATTAACACAAATGAATGCTCATTAAAACACCAGTTAATCACCATTAGGTAAAGAATAGGATAGAATTATTTTTTATTGATTTACAATTAAGCAAAGGGAATGGATATATTTATTTCTTTTCTGTCTAAAAATGTTTGAAAAGAAGTCATTTGTGAGTAAGACCTACCTTGAAGTTGTGGATATAAGCTTTTTCTTAGCTTTTGGGGTTTTCTCTCTAAAACAGGATGCCAATTCCATTTGATTATTTCTTACATGCATACTTTCTGCACCATAGGTTGTGTTGCTTAAAATCTACTCTTTTTCATTTTAAAATCTATCTCCAAAAAAGGAAATAATAAATAACTTAAGAGAATAAATCTGAAATGTCACATTTTTTTCTCCTAGTTGGTAATCTTTAAAAACGATTACACATTCATGCTGACTTCCACGTACTCTCTGGTTTGTTTTAATATAAATTTAAAAGTTCCCAATGTAGCCTATAAAGGCCTGTTATGGTTTGGCCCCATCCTCTTCTTACCATATTTCTCCTCCTGCACACCCAGATCCTTTCCATTCTAACATTATTGACTCTCCTTTTATCCTATGCACTGTGCCTGGCTTCCTCTGCCTGGGTGATTCTATTCTCTTGTCTCACTGTCTTACATGGGGTAGATCATCAGTAGAGAACCTGTGTCATTGGTAATGCAGGTGTCATGAGATGTTGCAGAGGTTAAGCTCCAAGCAGTGGATTGGATGTTGTGATTAAAGATGACTTCAGAATAATAATTTGAGAAAAGTCAGAATAAGTGGAGAGAAGTAGAAGACCCAGACCCCACTGGAATTTGAACTCTTCCTTAGAGACAAGTGCTTTAGCCAACTAAGCCACGGTTAGCCAAGCAAGACGTGCAGCTTTTCTTATAATCAAATCATACTCCATCAGATGACAAGCTGCATTGTCAATTTGAGTTATCATACGTGCTCTTTTCAAAAAGATCAGCCATGTCGTAGAGGCAGATTCCCTAAAGAGACTCTCAGAATACAGACCCCCATCCAACCTAACAAAACATATACATGCACTCACATCATCACTTAGAAAATGTGCTAGAACATGGCAAAGAGCGTTCATTGTAGAGGAAGGCGCCTCTCTGAGTAAGCCCAGGGAAGCTCTTATAATCCCCACTATTGTGGAAGTTTAGAATCAAGTGAGTGGATATCCCAAAAGTGGAGTGAAAGGCTTTTCTAGCAAAATAGATCAGTTAGAACTCTGATCAGATTAATGGCATTCCTGGCTATTAGAAGAGGGAAAACTTCTGTGTTGAAAAACAAACAAAACAACCTCAAAGTCATAAAACACATCCAGTCTCTCCAGATTGTACTCTGCTGAAAAAAGTAGGAGGCAGCAAGGAGGAAGTTTGGTCAGAGCTCACTTCACAGTTTTATCTCAGGATTCAAATCCCTAGACCCCAGGCTCCTCCAAGACTCTTAAGAAGGTGTGATAGAAACCACTGCTTGCTAGGTGGGGCAAATGTCTCATTCTCTAGCCTGTCTTCTTCATTTTGGCTCTTCGAGAGAATATTTTTTGGTGTTTTCCTCCTGAATCCTCAGCTTGTCGACTCTAAATAAACTTTCATTGGCTGTAAGATCACAGAATTCAGAATCCCTGTTTAAAATGTCAAGGATTGTCCTAGCTTTCTGCCTTTAATTAGAATAAGGTCGGTGCTGAAAAGCAGGAGAGTGAGTTAATTCACCAAAGAAACTGCTTCATTAAAAGTCAATAGGGAAGACTCCAAAATAATGGTTTAACCAAGCCAAAGCTGAATGAAGCTTGGGAAAGTCCTTGAATCTTCAAGGCTTTTCTAGTTCCTTCCTTGGGACAAATGTTCTGGCATTGCCATTTTCCATCCCACTCAGAAAATTTTTGTAGTGAATATAAACTTATTTTCTTTTTAATCATCTATATGAGCAAATTTCTACAATGAAGACTATGCTGCTGTTCCATTTACAGTAATGTGTATTTTCTGAGTGTGAAAAACGATCTCTTTCCTCTAATCAGAATAGACCAGGAATCATGACATGTCTGAATTCTAATTAGCAGAATTGTTTATAATCAGGACAGTATGAATTTCAGTCACAGAAACTGGGATGACAGCATTTACAGTGTTTTGTAACAAGAGTAATATTATGGAGTACCACTATGTGTCAGGTGCAGAAATGAGTTCTATGAATATGACCGTGTACAAGATGGCTATAGATGATAAAAAATAAGCAATTTTAATAAATTATGCAAACAAAATAAAAGAAATACAAGATAATAGATGAGCATCTAACTAAGGCTTGTAAGTAGTATGCAAAGAGCCTAATTCAATACACTATTCATCTAACTGGGCCAGGTAAATAGTGTGCAAAGAGCCTAATTCAATTCATTATTTTTGTCATCTTTCTTTAATTTATTTGATTTTTTGCTGCATATACATGCACGTTTTTATTGTACAGGTAGTTCTTGAATACATCTTTAATGCTTTCAAGTTAATCCCAGATGTTTGACCAAAATAGGAATTTCTGCTAATAAATCTGACTAACACCCAATAAAATGAAAGTCTGCAAATAACTTGCAATGAAATTATGATGAGAGTAGAAAGAGGCAGAATCCATCTTACTGAGGTCCTACAGACTTGCACTCAGGCAAAGGAATGTGTGAGTGAATGGAAAGAGCAAATAATGCATGAGACCTCAGACCAATCTGATGCAAAAGTGTTTAACAGTATAAATTAGTTAAGTGAGAGATATTAAATATGATTGCTGGAACCTCGGGAGTTTTCATAATTGCAATGATTTCTCATGACTCTCAGTGAATGCTTCGTTGGCAAAAAATAGAGTGATTCAACACAGTTAGTAGGTGTTATCAATTGAACTTTGTCCCCCTAAAAATCATATTCTAAATTCCAATGCCCAGAACCTTGGAATGTGATTTCATCTAGAAAAAGGGTTATTACTTTTGTAATTAGTCAAGAAGTTATCCAGCGGTAAGGCGGGCTTAGATCCTCTGATACAATATGACTGATAGCCTTGTTTAAAAAAAAATATAGAGAGAGGAAATTTGAAGAAAGATTCACACTCAGACACAACAGCATGTGAAGAGAAATACAAGAGATTGGGGTGATACATCTATAAGCAAAGGAACATCAAAGACAGCTAGTAACCCCCAGACACCAGGAGAGAGGTCTGGGACAGATGCTGCCTCTTACTTTCAGAAGAAACCAACTCTGCCAACACCTTGATCTTGGATTTTTAGCTTCCAGAACTGTGAGACAATAAAATTCTATTGTTTAAGCCATTTATATTATTAAGCTATGTTACATTATTTTGCTACAGGCAGCCCTAGGCATCATTCTCCAAGGAAGAACTAAAATTTCCCCTTAAGTTTTGCCCCAAACTTACCCCCAAATAATCTATTTTTATCGCTATAATAACATGCAGTAAAAGTTAAAATGTAAACTAGAAGGATATGCATGGACTTCAGGATGATGATAACCTTTTTGGAGAAAAGAAGGAGAATGGAAAGTGAGGGGTGATTCTTTCACCAGACTTCTAAAGCATTGCCACAGAAAAAAGAAAGACTTGGAAAATGGGTACATAATGTATATTGTAATAGTCTTTGTATTTATGCTTAAAATAGCTCCCAATTAAATTTAAAATAAAATAAAACATATTTGCACAAAGTTGTACATGATCAATTAAGAAGAAGAATAGAGACATCAAAGGAGAGGTCATTACACTTGCAAAGTTGGTATTTACCTGTTTGCTTGATGTGTAGTTGTCGGGCTCAACTCCTATGGTTAGGGCTGGAGGAAGGGACTGCAAAGAATTGAGAAAAAGAAGGAAAGAATGAAACAGACCAAAATAGAAGAAAGCGGGGTCAGGGGGTAAAACTATCAGGGGAACTCTTGCCCCAAATAGCTACCACGAGTCACTGACTCGAGTATTTATTGTCTTTACATGAGGCAGTCATTTACAGAAAAAAATGCAAGAAGTAAATCAGCCATTCTAACAATGTTTACAGAGTGATTTTACATTTAAAAGGTTAAAGATAACTATCTAGCTTCTAGGCTTCTTCCTGAGCATCAGCAGGGAACAAAAACCTCCTGGCCAAGGTTTTCCTCGTAGGACTGGCCTCTGGTTTTCCAGTTGCCTGGGTAATTGTTTTACCTTGCTTTGGCTTTACATATCTAAACTAAGTTTCCTCTTTATTGATCCCAACATGTAGTAGAACCTTTCCTCTTCATCAAATATTGCCAGATTTCGATCATTTCAAAGCTATGAGTTAACACCTGAAGAAATAAAAAAGGGCAAAGAAACAGTCTTTGCCATTAAATAGCTAACATTAGTTAGCAAAACAAAATCTATCTGTGGGTAATGATACTGTAGCTCTGCTAATCACAAGAGGAAGTGGGTTTTCCTGCAGCAGAGAACATAGGTAAAGGCAAATCTTCCAACATTTCATGTAAGACATATCAAACAGATAGTATATGGGGGAAAAGAAATAATAATTAGACACAGCGATCTCAATTTTCCTCACTTTGTAAAACAGCCATTTCAAGTAACTTAGATTTACCCTAAAACAAAACTTTGGAGGAGAAACAGGAGCCTTTGAGGCTTAAACACAAGAAGATCTATCTAGGCAAAACAGCTCTCTCTAATTTAATTTTTATTTCCTCAATTAATTTTAATTTTCATTAATGAATAACGTATTTAGAAAAAATAAATAAATATTGCTTTTTAACAGTGTAGATAGCAGATTTATTCTTTGTTCATGCTAGAAAGTTTATCCATATGTCGCTATTTATTTATTTAATTTTTACTTACTTTTTTTTTCAGGTATAGGAAAAATATAATTTATCATATTAAATATTTTTCAAAAGAAACTCAGGAATGTACAACATATTGGATATTTCTAAAATAATTTAACTTTGAAATGAATATAACATGATATATAAAAATAATGTAAGCTTAAGTCACAATTCGTTAATTTAGAAAAGTTAAAGATTAGAATTTTCAATTAGAATAAGGCAACTAAAAAAAACTCAGAATTATTAAAGCAAAATTAAAAAATTTTGGATAGCATTATCTTTTCAAACAAACAATATCAATAACAATAAAACTAAACAGAAAAATATTAAGCACACAAGATTTGGGCATAAAAGAGAAATTTGAACTTTGACTCTGACACCTGTACACTATATAAACTTAGGCAGATTTCTTAGCTTCTGTTTTCTCATCTGTAAAATGGGTATAATGAAATCTACATAATAGGTTTATCTTAAATAAGATAATATATGTCAAGTTCTTGAATAGGCCCCATGGAACAATTACAAGTACAGAAATTGAATAGGTAACCAAAACTCTCCCTAAAAGAAAAACCCAGGACCAGATGTCTTTTCCAATGAGTTTCATCAATACCTATTCTTCTCAAACTCTTCCAAAATATTGAAGACCAGGGAACACTTCCAAACACTCTCCATGAGGTCAACATCAACTGATCCCAAAAGCTGATAGAGATGTTACCCAAAAGAAAATTACAGACCAGTATCTCTAATGAACACAGATGAATAGGTATAATAGACCTGTTTTTAAGTGAGATTTCTTTATACTTTACATAGCACCTTTTTATTATTTTTTGTAGAACTGGTTTTGTGGTGATAAATGCCTTTAACTTTTGCTTATTGGAAAAACTTTTTATAATTTCTTCAGTTTTGAATGATAATCTCACAGTGTACAATATCCTAGGTTGAAAATCCTTTTCTTTCAGCCTTTTGAATATATCATGCCATTTACTCCTCGCCTGTAGAGTTTCAGTTGAGAAATTTACCAACAGTCTTATGGGGACTCCAGTTTGTGACTCGTCTTCCTCTGGATAATTTTAAGATTCTGTCTTTATTTTTGACATTTCGATGACAACATGCCTAGGTATAGGTCTGCTTGGGTTTCTTTTATTAGGGACTCTTTGAGCTTCCTGGGTCTGGAGGCTTGCTTCATTCTTCAGTTTAGAGACATTCTTAGTTACTATTTCTTCAAATACAGTTTCAGCCCCCTTTTCTCCCTCTTCTCCTTCTGGGCCCCTGTAATGCAAATGCTGTTTCTTTTGATGGTATCCCACAAGTCTTGAACACTGTCTTCATTTCTTTGAGTTCTTTTATCTCTTTGCTGGTTTGTTTTAGTGCATTACTCTGCCCTATCTTCTTGCTCACTGATTCTATTGGAGGTTTCATCCATCCTATTACTGAGTCCTTCTTTTGAATTCTTTAGGTCAGCTATTGTGTTCTTTATTTCTTTGACATCTGTTTTGAGCTGCTTCATTTCTTCTCTCTTTTCTGTTGCTCTCCTTTTTTCCTCTGTTGTTTTCTTGATTTCCATGAGTATGTTTATTACTGTTGCCCCAGGTTCATCTTCAGGTAATTTACATATATCTGTTGTGTTCAGATTTTCCTGGTTTTTTTTTTTCATTGGAGCCGTAATTTCATGTATATCTGTGTATCTGTGTCTTTGCTCTGTTTGCTATTATGTTTGTGTTTCTGTGGATTAGGTTTTCCTGCAGTGATGGCCTTGCGTAGGGTATTAACTTGCACCTAGTAAGCCTGGATCTTGGTTTGGACATTGGGGTTTCTTGAGTTTTATGGTATCACCACTGATTGGATTTCTTGAAGTTCTTATGTGAGCCCTCTGTTGCTGTCTGAAAGTTCAGTCTATAGGGTTGGAGTTTGTGTGGAGGGTACAGAGCCTTTCCCCAGTCATCCAGTTCCCACTAGCAATGACCAGTTTGCTCTTGGCCCCAAATCAGCAAACAGGTTGCAGTTTCACCTCCACCCATAAGATGGCGATAGTGGGTAGCATTAACTCTCTCTTTGGAAGGCTCTCTTCTTCCTTTAAGCCTGAGAGCAGGATTTCCAGTGAGTGGGTCCTGTGGCTCCAGGGCAATATGGAGGGGGAGGTGCTGGTGTGGTTGGGGTTTCATGTCCCAGTCCTACTGGGTGGGCGCTCTGCTACTTTTATGATTCCTGGAAGGGCCAATTCTTCCCACAGTTCCACGCCCTCCACCGTGACTGGAATCCTGAGTCAAGTCTGTGGTGTAGTTCTTAACCCAGATGGTTTGACCTACCCTGTGTTGTCTCGATTGCTGCTGTGTCTCTACAGCATCTGTGCCTGCTTTTCCTCAGTGTTTGTTTCTGAAAAATAGGTGAATTCCTAGTTGCTCTGTGGGGAGGACGTGGGTCTTGCTCCTACCAGGTTGCCATCTTGGCCTGAAGTTTCTTATATTGTTATTTTAAAAGGACAGAAACTGTGAAGTGGCTACTACAACCCTCCTATCCAACTCTCTTCTTCTTTGATCACTACACACTATAGGATCTCAAAAAATGAGGTCTGTTTTAGCTACCTCCCTTGTATCATATGCCCTGACAGAAGATCTGACCCAGGGTTCAGATGTCATTATAATATAGTCTGTATTTATGCTTAAAATATTTTGCAATTAATTTTAACTTTAATGGAAGAAAATGTATTTGCCATGTGCCTAGTTCTAGCCCATGAGATACAAATGGAAATCTGTTGGGAGAATTTGAGGTGAGCTTTTCCTGAATAAGATGACACATAGGTGATTAGTATCAACCCTTCCCCCATTCCTTCATACTCCAAATGCAGGCTGTGATTCGCGGAGGTTCAGTATCTTCTGCTTATTACAAAAAAGTTATCACAAAAAGATATTTCTGCACTAATGTCATTGAGCTCCTAAACCAGTATTAGTAACAAATATTTTCCAGTGTACGTCTATCTCTTAAATTTTAACATACTTTTTGTCAGTCTTAATAATTTATAGTCACATTTCTCCACAGCCATCTATTTCTACATTCTATCCCATCAAAGAAAAGAAAAACAAACACTGTTTGATTTTCTATTATTTTTGGTGACATGCTTTCCTAACTGAAATAATGGGTTCTCTCCTTCCTGTGGTCTTAACTAGTAGATGAAATCATTTAGTTAGGACACTGTTTTTGAACTCTACCTAAACTTACAATGAGTTAAATTAAAACAATGTATTTTCATGTGATTTGGAATAGAGAAGTCTCAAAATCAATCTTAGATAAAATTGATCCTGGTCTGGTGATCAGAAGTGACAACAACAACAAAAAAGAGAAGGTGAAAAATAAAGGGGCAAGGTAGATGGGAGTAAGTGCAACTCCAAATGAGTTACTAGATAGAACTCTTGGTGTTTCATAATTAATGATCTTGACTGTAGGTGACATGGCAACTTAAACAGGTGAAGAACACCTGGAAAGTGTTGGTGAACAATTTCTTTATTGACTGCTCCGTTGTTAGGTGCTATGGATACCATTGTCAATTTAGTCAGTGTTCTGATATCTTCTCAAATACATCAGAGATACACTCTGGGAGGCCTGTAAACAACATATTGACAAGAGCAATTATTCAAAATATGGCAGAATAGGATAATCATACCTGAAGCTAAGAACAGTTATTAGAGAGAAATATTCAGGTGACACATTTTCACAGGCCCATCCCAAGACCCATACTTTAATTTTGTATTTTTGCTTAAAGAGTCGAGTGGCACTTTATGCACCCATAACTACTGATCAAATCACTGGAGTCTGACATACGGGATGAGGCCATTATTATTATTATTTTTTTAAGACTAGGCTTCTGTGTCTAGAAGGATTGGGTATATTTCTTAGGTCATGTCCGTGAGCCTTTGACTTAACCACTGCTGGGCAGGGGTCACCAATAACTGGAGTTGTTGAAGGTCTGGCTGAAAAAGATATTACAAGAGCACAGAAAATTGTTCTCTAAATTTCCTTCACTGGCTTATGTGACAGGGTTTCACAAGTGCAAAATTGAGACTAAAGCACCAAGATACAGGAGACATTGCCTTCCAAAAGGCACAAAGGAGTTTGTCAAAGACAAAGGACTTACTCATCTGGATGTTATAAAAAGACCAAGTTTAGAAAGAAAAGCAAAAAAAATTTTTTTTTTATTGTTTTGGAGAGAGAATTGAAAGGAGTTGGCGTAGCATCAATGAGGCACACGAGCTCAGTATGGAAGGGATCAAATTCACAGCGATGTGAACGCTGAGAACGCACTGTCAAAATACACTGAGGAATACACCTGCCTGGTGGAAATGCTTCTTTTTCATCCCTTTGTATTCCGCTTTTGAGAGAACTACCATGTTTTCAGAAACTACTTTTAGCCAATACTTCCAAAACCTCCCACCTGGGGAGATGCGTTTTCGTTCCAGAGAGCTTCAGGGGAAATCTGTCCCTTTCCTTTAGTCTGAAAATGTTGACAGCATCC
>RJWH01011034.1:0-13946 GCA_004363575.1 Solenodon paradoxus | reverse complement strand
CCATTGTCTTGTTTGCAGGAAATAGAATACAAATCTTAAAATGTACATGGAACAACAAAAAAACAGCAAAACGAAAACAATTATGAGAAAAACTGGTATCTGGAGGGATTACATGCCCCAGTATTGAACTATACTACAAAACGATAGTGATCAAAATGGTATGGTACTGGGATAACAATAGAGGAGGAGACCATTTGAACTGAAATGAATCACCAGAAACTGATACACTCACATAGAGTCAGTTAATCTGTGAAAAAGGATACAAAACCATATGATGGAGAAAGGAAAGTTCTTGACTAAATGGTGTTGGGATAACTGGACAACCACATGCGAAAGAAAGAAACTAGACTTCTACTAATACCATCCAAAATACTAACACAAAATGGACTGGAGACTTGGATATATAACTAGAAACCATAAAATACCTGAAAAACAACATAGGAAAGATGTACCATGACGTCAGTATTAGACAGGCCTTTGGCGACTAAACTCCAGCATCAAGTGAAACAAAGAAAAAATACACCTGGGAATACATCACACTAATCTTCACATAGAAATAAAACATGACCCAAAAAACATGACCCCAAAAATCCCTACTATCTGTGAGAAGATATTTATATTTCATATATCTGACAAGGGCTTAATATCTAAAATATAGAAAGAACTCATAAAACTCAATAACAGAAAAACAGGTGATCCAATCAAACAATGGAAAGAGAAATTGGAAAGACATTTTTTAAAGAGGCTATACAGATGGCCAACAGAAACGTGAGAAGATGTTCCTACTCTCTGACTAAGACAGAATCGCAAATCAAAACAACAATGAGATATCACCTTGCACCTGAGAGACTGGCTATTATTCAACTGTTTCAAGTCAAGAGATGTTGATGAAGATATGGAGAGAAGGAAATAAATTTTTACTGTTGGTGGGAGTGGTTGGTGCAACCCCTATGGAAAATAGTGTGGAGAGTGCTAAAAAAGTTGAAGATGGAAATCCCATATGATCCCACCATTCCACTACTGGGTATTTACCCAAAAGATACACAAAAATTCATTCACAGAAATTTGTGAACCCCCATGTTCATTACAGCCTAGCTGGATAGCTAGGAACTGGAAAATACTCAAATTCCTAATGTCGGATGACTAGATAAAGAATATGTGGTACATATACATAATGAAATACTACACAGCCCTTAGAAGAGATGAAATCCCATCATTTGAATATACATGGATGGATCTAGAGGGGAATGTGCTTAGTGAAAAAAGTCAAAAGAAGAAAGATGCCTTATGACCTCATTCATAGGTGGAACATGAACAGACAAAACAAAGGAACAGATGAAAAAAAAGCAACACTTGGACACTTTCCATTCAACTGAAGTTGGTAGAGCAGTCCACTGGATACTGGTGGATAACACATGGTTTTTGGTGGAGGGCAAGGTATTTTGACACATATCTGAGGAATAGGGAAACTTTATATGGAGAATCTACACATATGAGTTTATTTTAATGTGTAGAATAAGTTATTGCAATAAAAAATGGAAAAACTCTATGTATGCAGTTATCAAAATATACTAAATTCTAAAAGAACTAATCCTCTACTGAAAAAATAGATGATACCCTAAAGAGACCTCTAACTCAAAACAATTATCAGCAAGAAGAGCAAATCTGGAGGGATTACCCTCCCTGACATTGAGCTACATTATAAAGTGATAGTGAACAAAGTGGTATGATATTAGAATAATAACAGAGGCACAAACCAACAGAATTGAACTGAATCACCAGAAACTGACTCACATACAGTCAGGAGCCAAAAGTGTATGAAGGAGAAAGCAAACTCTCTTCAATAAATGATGTAAGGGAAACTGGTTAGCCAGTGCAAAAAATGCAACTAGACCACTCTCTAACACCATTCACAAAATTTAACTCAAAATAAACTAGAGACTTGTACTTAAGACCAGAAACCATAAAATTCTTAGAAGACAAAATATGCAGGTCATTCCATGACATCAGAGTTAGAGAGGCCTTTGGGAACGCAAATCCAGCATCGAGTGAAACAGAAAGTAAAACAAATAACTGACACTACTAAATAAAAAGCTTCTTCACAATGGAAGAAGAACATCACCAAAACAAAAAGCCAATAACAGAAAAACAAGGTAATCCAATCAAAGATGGAAAGTCAAATTGGAGAAACACTTTTCTTAAGAGGATATGCAGAAGACCAACTGGCACATGAAAAGATGTTCCTACTTGCTGGCTCTCAGGGAATTGCAAATCAAAATAACAATGAAATACCACCTGATACTTGAGAGGCTCATTATTACCCCAAAATCTGGAAACAACAGATGCTGGTGAAGATATGGAGAAAAGAAAATGCATTTTCACTATTGGTGGGAATGCAAACTGGTGCTATCCCTATGGAAACAATATAGATATTCCTCAAAATGTTGAAGATAGAAATCCATTATTATCTCACTATCCCACTCTGGATATGTACTCAAATGATATAAAAACGGTCATTTGCAGAGACTTATGCACCTTGTGTTAATTGCAGACCTATTCATAATAGCTAAGACCTGGAAACGACTTAAGTGCCCAACAGCAGATGAATGGCTCAAGAAGATGTGATGTATAGACAATGGAATACTATACAGTCCTTAGAAGAGATGAAAGCCTGCCACTTGAATCCATATGGATAGATCTAGAGGGAATCATGCTATGTGAAATAAACCAAAAGACAAAAGATAGATACCATATGACATCATTCATAAATGGAATGTGAATAGAGAAAACAAAGGGACAAATGAATTAAAACCAATACTTGAACACTTCCAATAAAACTGAGGCTACCAACATGGAATGGTCCAGATGGGAGAGTTTTATCAGAGCCCACTGGTGAAGAATATTTGTTTACTAGGTGGAGGGCAGGGTGTTTTGACATTTATCTGAGGAATGGGGAAACTATACGTAGGTGGAATATATTATATATATATATATATATATATATACGCATTTATATTTGAATTTATTTTCATGTGTAAAAGCAAAAAACTTACTGCAAAAGACAGATAATGACAAGTGTTGTTGATAATGTAGAGTAATTGAAACTCTAATTCTTTTTGGTGGGGATGTAAATTCATGAAGCTATTTTAGAAAATAGTTTGGCAGTTCTTTAAAAAAGTAAACACAGAGTTACTATATGAATCATCAAATCCACTCCTATGTATCTGCTCAAGAATACTGAAAACACGTTTACATAAAAACCTGTAAATTGGTGTTCAGGGAAGTATTATTCATAATGGTCAAAGTGGAGACAATCAAATGTCTATCAATTAATGATTTGATAAACAACTTATAGCATATTCATTCAATTGACTATTATTCATAAATAAAAATGAATAAAGTATTGATACATATTCCTGCATGTATGAACTTTGAAAATATTCTAAGTGAAAGAATCTAGAAATAAAATCTGTACTGTGTGATTTCATTTACATAACTACCCCAAACAATCAAATCCATAGGGAAAAACGGAAATGAATTGTTATCCCCTGAGAACAGTAGGAAATGGGGAGTGCCTGAATATGCTATGTTTTACTTTGGGGGTGATAAATATTCTGGAATGCAATAGTGATAATGGTAGCATGACTTTGTGAACAGATTGAAAACTACTAAGCATATACATTAAAATGGTGAGTTTTATGGTATGTGAATTAAATTTTAAAAGATTTACTATGTTAGTAGATATAAAACATACATTTACTATATGTAATTGTTACTCTTCCTCCCCTTTCCATTCCCAAATCCTAAAGAAACAAAGAGACTCTGTCACCATGTTTATACTATGGATTCTTATGTAACTTGGCCCACATCTAAGCACTCCCAGTTGAAAAATGTGGTCCTGTGGATTCAGAAATGGCCTCAAGGAGTCAGAATCAGAGACCCACTTGGTGTCACCCAGTGTGAAAATATCCCACTATGTATTGTATACTAGAACTTTTAACCTTCAATAGCCTAAAACTTAATTTAAAGCAAATTGAATCTAAAATTCTGTGGTAAGGATTACATCATGTTCTCTCCACATGTCATCAATAAAAAAAGAACTGAATTATTAAATTCTTTTGTATGCTCTTGTCTTCTAGGATAAATCAACCAACTCATATCTTAGAAAACTTAGAAACAATTCTGTACATTAAATTATGTTTATAATCAAATTCTACCCTTATTTTACCTACCACTTATTTTACCTACCAAAACAATGGTGATCAATGTCTAAGATTTATAATTAATTCCATTCTCTCTCTGTTAATCCAGAATAGTGTGTGTGTGTGTGTGTGTGTGTGTGTGTGTCTGTCTAGTGAGAGAGTATTAGGGCAGTCAGAATGAATGATTTAAAATTTTACTTTGCATTTTCATTCAGAGATGGAAGAAGGTAATTGTGGACTCATTATCAGGCTAACGCTTCCACTAGGCAAGATGTGTGTATTTAATGCCTTTTTCACTCTAACCATAAATCTCTGATCATTCTATGTTAGTATTATGTTTTTGTGAATATTTTAGTTTTATAAATATGCTTAATTAACTAATACCTTAAAATATACACCTATTTCTAGGTGGATTAGCTCCAGTTAAACACAGAAGCATGAGAGAGGAAGGGAACCACTGTGTTTATTCTTTTCCGCCAGGCCAACAATCCTTTGCAAAGACATTTGCCATTCCTTTCACAAATGCCTCCAAAGGAATTACCAAAGCAAATATCAAAGGTTCTGAGCAAATTATTTCCATAACCTCTCAACCAATATACCTAACTAAGTAAATCAAAATAATTTCATGTAAAAGTTACCCAAATGGAAGCATTTGTACATACCCAACACTGTAACTCTTGTCTTATTTGGTGCTCTGCTAAAATCTATCATATTTTTATTGTATTTAAATGTAAAAGAGTTGTATTTATTTGAAAATAGTATGTAATTAGTAAAACTGATATTTTCATGATGAAAGAATAAATTAAAAATGAATCACATACCTGCAATTTTAGTGAGTTAATGTTTTATCATGTTTTAGAAAATTTTGAATAATTTTTGTATAAGGATGTCTTATATAATCAGAATGATAATGATAGATAAACCTTAAAACAATAAATTATTCCAAAGGGCAAAATTATCCTGTCTCTAAGAGAAAAGAAATAGAATATTTCCTTCGCAATCAGAGAGAGGCAAAAAAAGGAGATGCGAAAGGGAAGAAGAGATAGCTGCCGACATGTACCAGGTGTGCGGGCATCTTTAACACTTAACTGCAATAGATCTAGGGTCGCAGAATCAGATCATGGACCTCAGAGTTCGTTCGAAGTGGGCAAGCAAAAGCATAGGCAATGTCAGCGCCATAAGGTCATGAAAGGAAAACTGGGTGTGCTTCAGTCGCCTGGGCAGGTAAAGACAAGTCCCAGCGACGCGAAAAGGAAACAAAAAGGGCCGTCACACAATCAGCCAAATGCAGGTAACGGGAGGGAAATGAGTCACAGTGTCCATATCGCCGTTTGGTTGAGGGAAACGCTGGTAATCCATACTTCTTGGGCTCAGAGCCTGAAGATCGGGTACATGAAGATGCTAGGCCAGGTCCGGACGTTTGGGGATGAAGCGCCTGAACACCTGCCCGCAGGATGCTTGATTGTTACCCAGAACCAGGGACTCGGGAGTCCCCAATATTTCCCTTGGTGGAAGGGATTTGGGACCCTCTTTGCGGTTGTGTGTGTGTCGCCCATCAAAGCACACAGGTGTCATGGAGCCAACCTAGAATATCTGTTTTTTGTGTTGAATGAATTCAAAGGCTGTAGCAGTAGCGGTCTCTAACCAGCAGGCGGCAGTGAGCTGGTGATCCTGAAGCCATCGCACAGCAGCTGTTGCGTCAGGGTTTAGCGTTACCTACTGTGGCATCAGGGTTTGGCTGCAAGAAAGTGGCTGGTAGGCTTACGGGGAGGTGGCGAATCGTGACGGTGGCATTGTCAGAGACACTATGTTCCTAGAGGGGACCTGGAAAGGTGACCACCCTGACTGGGGCATCGCTCTGGTGCGGCTGTGGTGGAGCTTCTCCACAAATCTGTGTCTAACCTGCACTGCCTGTACCATCGAATGAGCATGTATTGTTTGGCTCTGACGTTTTTCACAAGAGCCTCCACAGCAGCATCACCAGGGTGCGGGCATCAGGGCAGGTTGCGGGGAATTTGTTTCTTTCTTAGCCTGTACAGGGCAGGGTTCTCTTTCTTGCTCTCCGGCACATGTACTTACTGCACGTGGTGCATAGTGATTTACTTGTTTGCTTTTATTTATAACCTTCCCACATTAGTGTATGATGCTCTGCTCATATCTGTTTAACTAGCTAATTGGGAGTGAGTAAATCTGTCGTGTTAATATCTCCCAGTTTCTGTTTTCATCAGCTGACATTTCCGGAGAGCAGTGCTTCTGCACCAGAGCAATTTTGTCCTCAGGGGAAATTTAACCATGTCTAGAGATGTTTTCACTTTCCTATCTATAGAGGGTTTGGTTTCACATAGTGGGTAGATATGAGGGATGCTGCCAGATGAGAGATCTGGCCTTAAAACAAATTTCTGACTCAAAATATTAGTGACCACCAATCCTAGAAACGCTGATGTAGGGTAAAACCCAATATTTCGTTTGACACTAAAATGAAGAATGTGTTTAACTAAACTTCTTTAGGTGATGATTGACTGGTCTGAAAAGATCATGGAGGCCATTAGCATATTACATATCTTTTACCACATTCCTCATTTATTGAATGCTATTTAAACTCTATTGTGTTTAAGTCAATATCAGGGGAATTTAAGCAAATATAAGCTTGCTACCTAAACATCTGTTCTAAACATAAATGATTAATGTTCCTTTTGAAGGGTTTTTCTAGAGTTATGTTTGTACTGTGTCATTAGCAACTGTGAGAAAATCCTGATAATTCCAAGATGTCAGAGACCTTTTGATTAGAAAGTCTTTAAAGCTTTCTATCTATTAATTTCCATCTATTAACAGATATCTTTCAATGAGCCCTTTATCATCTCCGAGCCATACTTTCTCATAAAGAAATATGTGTGGAAATACAATTATTGTTGAGCTAATGCTACTGAGGAAATTTAACTTGCAGGCATTTTAAGTTAATCCCTCATTTCTTCCTCATTTCTTATGCTTATACCATTTTAGTTTTCTTAACACTTTCAGCCTAGTTACAATAACCAGAGGAAGAAAAATTTCCAATGAATATAATTCAATTTTGAGGACAGTGGTTATAAAATTATTTTCCTATGTTAATACTAAAATTTCCTTATCTATCTTGACATAGTATTCTCTCTTTTTTAAAAAGATTGAAGTAAAATAGTATAACAGAGGTCACCCAATTGCGGTGATTATTGATTTCCTCCTGTCACATCCCTACTTCTTTGTAACTTTCTTCTGAGGAGGAGGCAGGTATTGAGTTTGTGCTGAAAATCAAAGTAAGAAGGCTGATTGAAATCCAGAATGTTATGAGGGAAGTGATATTGATAGGTTAAAATTTTTGTTTATCTAGTCCTTCAAGGACAGAACACCATAGATTGGGAGGCTTTTAAGCCACAGAAATTGATTTCTTATTGTTCTAGCATGTAGGCATCTAAGATAAGGTGACAGCCATGTCATATGTTGGTGAGAGTTGTCTTCAGGATTGCAGACCACCAACTATACATTACAGTGGTTTGGGGCAGCAGACCTGGGTAGCCCTTTTTCATGAGGACACTAATAGCATCTTGAGGACTCTACCCTTATATCCTAAGCACCTTCCCATTGCCTCAACTGCTGATACCATCACCTTAACATTAGGCTTTCAACACATGAATCATATGTTATTTGTGGTCGTTGGAATTGTACAGCTAACTTTTATCAAGTCTAGAGAAAAATTCTAAATTAAACTCCTGTGAGTACTTATGTCCTCAGTTTTAGGAATGTTTGATATAGAAAATTTATGCTCTATATTGGGATTTGGAGATTCTGATGCCAAATCCCAACACAGAGTCTCATAAAATGTTCAAGAACTTGATATGAATCAATGTAGAATCACTTTGCTTTGAAAAACTCCTAAGAGTAGTACGTATTACAAAGACTTTTGGTTTTATTAGTTGGTTTTACCCATAAACACAACATAGTGAATTTGTTGAAATTTCGTCATTGGCAGTGGTTTTCCATTTTCAATAAGTGTAAGGTCGTTTTATATGATTATTTCTGTTCTTTGGTGAGGGCAACTGACTAAGGAGGTCTTTGTCACAAGCGAATCCCTGTGTAGGTCAGTTACTACTTCTTGTCCTAGAACCTCTGGAAGAACACTTGATCCTTGCCTACTATCTCAAGTATGCTATGGACTTGTCCATTGATGGGTTGAACTAGAGCATGTGAAGGAACCAGAACAACAAATGGCTACCTTCTCTATTAGGAAGGACAGTGGGATTTATGCCTTTGTCTATGCTCAATGTTCCTTAGCTAAATTAAGTATGTAAATTCTGAGGTCTCATTTCAATACTACTGAGAATATTTTGGTGGTCACATACATCATGTTTATATGTGGTATGTGTACTTCGAACAAACTCTGAGGTCAATGATCTGATTCTGCGACCCTGGATCTATTGCAGTTAAGTGCTAAAAGATTCTTGCACACCTGGTACATGTCAGTGGATATCTCTCCTTCCCATTTGCGTCTCCTAGTTTCTTGCCTCTCTCACATAGCAAAGGAAGTACTCTATTTCTTTTCTCTTAGAGATAGGATAATTTTGCTCTTTGGAATAATTTATTGTTTTAAGGTTTATCTATCATTATTCTGATTATATAAGACATCCTTATACAAAAATTATTCAAAATTTTCTAAAACATGATAAAACATTAACTCACTAAAATTGCAGGTATGTGATTCATTTTTAATTTATTCTTTCATCATGAAAATATCAGTTTTACTAATTACATACTATTTTCAAATAAATACAACTCTTTTACATTTAAATACAATAAAAATATGATAGATTTTAGCAGAGCACCAAATAAGACAAGAGTTACAGTGTTGGGTATGTACAAATGCTTCCATTTGGGTAACTTTTACATGAAATTATTTTGATTTACTTAGTTAGGTATATTGGTTGAGAGGTTATGGAAATAATTTGCTCAGAACCTTTGATATTTGCTTTGGTAATTCCTTTGGAGGCATTTGTGAAAGGAATGGCAAATGTCTTTGCAAAGGATTGTTGGCCTGGCGGAAAAGAATAAACACAGTGGTTCCCTTCCTCTCTCATGCTTCTGTGTTTAACTGGAGCTAATCCACCTAGAAATAGGTGTATATTTTAAGGTATTAGTTAATTAAGCATATTTATAAAACTAAAATATTCACAAAAACATAATACTAACATAGAATGATCAGAGATTTATGGTTAGAGTGAAAAAGGCATTAAATACACACATCTTGCCTAGTGGAAGCGTTAGCCTGATAATGAGTCCACAATTACCTTCTTCCATCTCTGAATGAAAATGCAAAGTAAAATTTTAAATCATTCATTCTGACTGCCCTAATACTCTCTCACTAGACAGACACACACACACACACACACACACACACACACTATTCTGGATTAACAGAGAGAGAATGGAATTAATTATAAATCTTAGACATTGATCACCATTGTTTTGGTAGGTAAAATAAGTGGTAGGTAAAATAAGGGTAGAATTTGATTATAAACATAATTTAATGTACAGAATTGTTTCTAAGTTTTCTAAGATATGAGTTGGTTGATTTATCCTAGAAGACAAGAGCATACAAAAGAATTTAATAATTCAGTTCTTTTTTTATTGATGACATGTGGAGAGAACATGATGTAATCCTTACCACAGAATTTTAGATTCAATTTGCTTTAAATTAAGTTTTAGGCTATTGAAGGTTAAAAGTTCTAGTATACAATACATAGTGGGATATTTTCACACTGGGTGACACCAAGTGGGTCTCTGATTCTGACTCCTTGAGGCCATTTCTGAATCCACAGGACCACATTTTTCAACTGGGAGTGCTTAGATGTGGGCCAAGTTACATAAGAATCCATAGTATAAACATGGTGACAGAGTCTCTTTGTTTCTTTAGGATTTGGGAATGGAAAGGGGAGGAAGAGTAACAATTACATATAGTAAATGTATGTTTTATATCTACTAACATAGTAAATCTTTTAAAATTTAATTCACATACCATAAAACTCACCATTTTAATGTATATGCTTAGTAGTTTTCAATCTGTTCACAAAGTCATGCTACCATTATCACTATTGCATTCCAGAATATTTATCACCCCCAAAGTAAAACATAGCATATTCAGGCACTCCCCATTTCCTACTGTTCTCAGGGGATAACAATTCATTTCCGTTTTTCCCTATGGATTTGATTGTTTGGGGTAGTTATGTAAATGAAATCACACAGTACAGATTTTATTTCTAGATTCTTTCACTTAGAATATTTTCAAAGTTCATACATGCAGGAATATGTATCAATACTTTATTCATTTTTATTTATGAATAATAGTCAATTGAATGAATATGCTATAAGTTGTTTATCAAATCATTAATTGATAGACATTTGATTGTCTCCACTTTGACCATTATGAATAATACTTCCCTGAACACCAATTTACAGGTTTTTATGTAAACGTGTTTTCAGTATTCTTGAGCAGATACATAGGAGTGGATTTGATGATTCATATAGTAACTCTGTGTTTACTTTTTTAAAGAACTGCCAAACTATTTTCTAAAATAGCTTCATGAATTTACATCCCCACCAAAAAGAATTAGAGTTTCAATTACTCTACATTATCAACAACACTTGTCATTATCTGTCTTTTGCAGTAAGTTTTTTGCTTTTACACATGAAAATAAATTCAAATATAAATGCGTATATATATATATATATATATATATAATATATTCCACCTACGTATAGTTTCCCCATTCCTCAGATAAATGTCAAAACACCCTGCCCTCCACCTAGTAAACAAATATTCTTCACCAGTGGGCTCTGATAAAACTCTCCCATCTGGACCATTCCATGTTGGTAGCCTCAGTTTTATTGGAAGTGTTCAAGTATTGGTTTTAATTCATTTGTCCCTTTGTTTTCTCTATTCACATTCCATTTATGAATGATGTCATATGGTATCTATCTTTTGTCTTTTGGTTTATTTCACATAGCATGATTCCCTCTAGATCTATCCATATGGATTCAAGTGGCAGGCTTTCATCTCTTCTAAGGACTGTATAGTATTCCATTGTCTATACATCACATCTTCTTGAGCCATTCATCTGCTGTTGGGCACTTAAGTCGTTTCCAGGTCTTAGCTATTATGAATAGGTCTGCAATTAACACAAGGTGCATAAGTCTCTGCAAATGACCGTTTTTATATCATTTGAGTACATATCCAGAGTGGGATAGTGAGATAATAATGGATTTCTATCTTCAACATTTTGAGGAATATCTATATTGTTTCCATAGGGATAGCACCAGTTTGCATTCCCACCAATAGTGAAAATGCATTTTCTTTTCTCCATATCTTCACCAGCATCTGTTGTTTCCAGATTTTGGGGTAATAATGAGCCTCTCAAGTATCAGGTGGTATTTCATTGTTATTTTGATTTGCAATTCCCTGAGAGCCAGCAAGTAGGAACATCTTTTCATGTGCCAGTTGGTCTTCTGCATATCCTCTTAAGAAAAGTGTTTCTCCAATTTGACTTTCCATCTTTGATTGGATTACCTTGTTTTTCTGTTATTGGCTTTTTGTTTTGGTGATGTTCTTCTTCCATTGTGAAGAAGCTTTTTATTTAGTAGTGTCAGTTATTTGTTTTACTTTCTGTTTCACTCGATGCTGGATTTGCGTTCCCAAAGGCCTCTCTAACTCTGATGTCATGGAATGACCTGCATATTTTGTCTTCTAAGAATTTTATGGTTTCTGGTCTTAAGTACAAGTCTCTAGTTTATTTTGAGTTAAATTTTGTGAATGGTGTTAGAGAGTGGTCTAGTTGCATTTTTTGCACTGGCTAACCAGTTTCCCTTACATCATTTATTGAAGAGAGTTTGCTTTCTCCTTCATACACTTTTGGCTCCTGACTGTATGTGAGTCAGTTTCTGGTGATTCAGTTCAATTCTGTTGGTTTGTGCCTCTGTTATTATTCTAATATCATACCACTTTGTTCACTATCACTTTATAATGTAGCTCAATGTCAGGGAGGGTAATCCCTCCAGATTTGCTCTTCTTGCT
The DNA here is from genome assembly GCA_004363575.1 of Solenodon paradoxus. Lineage (NCBI taxonomy): Eukaryota > Metazoa > Chordata > Mammalia > Eulipotyphla > Solenodontidae > Solenodon > Solenodon paradoxus. The sequence continues at coordinate 1,649 of RJWH01011034.1, read as the reverse complement.
GATAATTGTTTTGAGTTAGAGGTCTCTTTAGGGTATCATCTATTTTTTCAGTAGAGGATTAGTTCTTTTAGAATTTAGTATATTTTGATAACTGCATACATAGAGTTTTTCCATTTTTTATTGCAATAACTTATTCTACACATTAAAATAAACTCATATGTGTAGATTCTCCATATAAAGTTTCCCTATTCCTCAGATATGTGTCAAAATACCTTGCCCTCCACCAAAAACCATGTGTTATCCACCAGTATCCAGTGGACTGCTCTACCAACTTCAGTTGAATGGAAAGTGTCCAAGTGTTGCTTTTTTTTCATCTGTTCCTTTGTTTTGTCTGTTCATGTTCCACCTATGAATGAGGTCATAAGGCATCTTTCTTCTTTTGACTTTTTTCACTAAGCACATTCCCCTCTAGATCCATCCATGTATATTCAAATGATGGGATTTCATCTCTTCTAAGGGCTGTGTAGTATTTCATTATGTATATGTACCACATATTCTTTATCTAGTCATCCGACATTAGGAATTTGAGTATTTTCCAGTTCCTAGCTATCCAGCTAGGCTGTAATGAACATGGGGGTTCACAAATTTCTGTGAATGAATTTTTGTGTATCTTTTGGGTAAATACCCAGTAGTGGAATGGTGGGATCATATGGGATTTCCATCTTCAACTTTTTTAGCACTCTCCACACTATTTTCCATAGGGGTTGCACCAACCACTCCCACCAACAGTAAAAATTTATTTCCTTCTCTCCATATCTTCATCAACATCTCTTGACTTGAAACAGTTGAATAATAGCCAGTCTCTCAGGTGCAAGGTGATATCTCATTGTTGTTTTGATTTGCGATTCTGTCTTAGTCAGAGAGTAGGAACATCTTCTCACGTTTCTGTTGGCCATCTGTATAGCCTCTTTAAAAAATGTCTTTCCAATTTCTCTTTCCATTGTTTGATTGGATCACCTGTTTTTCTGTTATTGAGTTTTATGAGTTCTTTCTATATTTTAGATATTAAGCCCTTGTCAGATATATGAAATATAAATATCTTCTCACAGATAGTAGGGATTTTTGGGGTCATGTTTTTTGGGTCATGTTTTATTTCTATGTGAAGATTAGTTTGATGTATTCCCAGGTGTATTTTTTCTTTGTTTCACTTGATGCTGGAGTTTAGTCGCCAAAGGCCTGTCTAATACTGACGTCATGGTACATCTTTCCTATGTTGTTTTTCAGGTATTTTATGGTTTCTAGTTATATATCCAAGTCTCCAGTCCATTTTGTGTTAGTATTTTGGATGGTATTAGTAGAAGTCTAGTTTCTTTCTTTCGCATGTGGTTGTCCAGTTATCCCAACACCATTTAGTCAAGAACTTTCCTTTCTCCATCATATGGTTTTGTATCCTTTTTCACAGATTAACTGACTCTATGTGAGTGTATCAGTTTCTGGTGATTCATTTCAGTTCAAATGGTCTCCTCCTCTATTGTTATCCCAGTACCATACCATTTTGATCACTATCGTTTTGTAGTATAGTTCAATACTGGGGCATGTAATCCCTCCAGATACCAGTTTTTCTCATAATTGTTTTCGTTTTGCTGTTTTTTTGTTGTTCCATGTACATTTTAAGATTTGTATTCTATTTCCTGCAAACAAGACAATGG
>RJWH01011033.1:0-13965 GCA_004363575.1 Solenodon paradoxus | reverse complement strand
AGCACAATCTTTTACCAGTATGAGACATTGTTTTAAGTTTCAAAGACTGTTATAGCAGAGAAAAGAGGATTCAAATTCTGTCATTATATCAGCAACACTAGCTTGGGAAGAAACATACAACATCCAACAGACTAAAACATGTATATAAGCATACCTATTCATCAGGCTCGCCAACAAAAATCTGTTTTAGAAATTACCCAGTTCTACTTTTGAGTTGTTTTTCAAAAGTCGTATGGTGAAACCCTGCTAAATTAGAATCTCTCTCTGTTACCACTCCACTGTGGACTTAAAACTGCCACTCTGATTTGTAAACAAGGCTTAGTTTCATTATTGTAAGTCAATTTGCCAGGGCTTATCACTCCTCAGAGAATTCAAATAATTGAATTTCTGAACTTCCAATGAAGAGAGTTTGGGTGGGAAATAAATTACATTAAAGCTTCAAAAAGGTATATCAAGAACTATTTAGCAGAAAATTCCCCCTTGGAAAATTCTGATCCCATTTCTCTAATCCAGTGTCTTATCATGGCTTCTAAGTCTGGCCCAAATGAATGACCTCTCTATACCCGCTGATACTCACAAGCAAAAGCTAGCAAATTACTGTGAATCTCTGTGGTAATGGAACATAAAGCCTGCATTATAACAAATGAAAAATGGATTTAGTAATAAAGGAGACACTAAAATCTGTTTAAAGATAACTCAAAACCCTAGAAAAATCTAAGGGCAGTTAAAGGATATGTATAAGGATATGTATAATTTAGGATTACTGACCAGAGCTTTCCTCAATAGCAGAATATTAAAAGCTCTTCCCATATTGACAAAATCTCCTATGTTGTGTAACAGAATGAGAACAAGGCTATTCTTGAACCTAGTAATTTACTTTTATATCTGCAACTTCAATCATGGATGTAAATGAAAATTTCTGCTCACTTTGCTACTCTTCTGCTTGACTGAATTTTATAATGAAAATGTCTGTTGCTTTCCAAAAGAACACAAGCCTCATTCAAATTTTACACACCAGGCAGAGAGCGAATGCATTTGTTTAGATGCAAAGTCATTTAAATTTGCATGGCTATGAGCTACAGCATTTATGGATGCTGCATTTTAAGATTCTCTTAAGCAATAAAGCAAAAGTCCCGCATGAAGGTGCATTCAGGCTTCAAACCTCTTCTGTCCAGTTCTTCCTGTCTGAACAGTCAGCCCTGCCCTCCTTGCCTGGCCAGCTTCCACCAGAAAGCAGGGGAACTGTGCCAGAGCCCATTCCACTACCCACAAGTCTTCTGGGTCAACAATCCAAAGTCACATGAAAACTCCATCTTCTGTTGACCTCTCCAGGGAGCAAATATTTTGAAGAGCTAGCATTCCAGGCATGCAGAAGCTCAGACTTTAAATCAAACTCAATCAGAGCTGTCAAAGTCAAATCCCTTTGCATACAAAAAGGGTTTGAAGAAGGCAACTCTCTTTTTAAGTTTTAACATTTTTAAATATGGAAACTGTGTGATTAAGGCATGTGATTGCAGGGTTATTTCTAGAGAATGAGTGAATTCCAAATAATACAGTTTCTGTCTTTCACTTGAAATTATAAAGATGGTTAAAATGTGCATTAAAGGAAAATTATACTTATAGTCTCAGGTGTTTTTACCTGGGAATGTTATGGTTTTGGAAAAATTTTGATTTCTGGTAAGAATTGTTGGTTACATTTTCTAAGAAAATATAAGTGACTTGTCATTTTCTGACCCAAGGCAGACTTTCTAATAATGTGAGCAGGCAACAGGCCATGAGATCACCAGTCTGAAAGTTTAAGGTGAGACACTTTAATGACTTCATGCAGTGTTTACTCCAGGTCATCCTCAGCAAAGGCTCCCCTGACATCTTTTCCAGTCAAAAGAAGCATAAGGTCATTGCCTCTCCTGCCCTGACACCTTTCCCCTGACTCACACCATTGTATAATAATTCTAGACATTGTATTTTTGGTTGATATCAAAGAGTTAAAAAAAAATTATAACAAGAAAACTGGCAATCTTTATAAATCCTTAGAAGAATGTGCATTTTGAAAACCATATATAGTAAGCTAACCCTTTGGGAAAACAGGGTCTATTTATTAAAAGGTCAACTATCATATTCAGTAAGTATAACAGTCGTCTTTGATAACAGTTCTCATACACAAATGAACATTCTTCAAAAATAACAGTAAATAATAGATAATGTGTGCTTTCTTGGAATTCTAAACACCAGATAAGACCATCTTATTATCTTTACTAATTGAGCCAACTTGTTTAATTGACATTCCGATATTAGGAAAGTTCTCCATGATTTGCCTTCAAATTATTAAATTCTCTTCTTTCGAGTTATAAATTTTAGTACAAATGAAGATGCAAATTCTGGCCCTAAAATCCCATTTATATAAAACATACATTTTGTAAGAAATCTTATACTTAATGTAAAAAAGACTTTATAAAGTCATTTGTATGTCCTCACTTCTTTAAAAAATGAGAAAATTCAATACATAAATATCCTAGGGATTTACGGTCTATTCGTTTTAAGCTTTTATTCTTGGATTCTAGTTATTAACTGACTGAAAATAGCAAAACCAAGTCAAATACCCACAAAAATCCTTGATTATGGACACTGCCCCATACGAGGTATACTTCTGCATCAATAGCAGGGTTCTACTTAAGCTTTTTCAAATACAATTAATTTTTATACATAAAGATTAGGGTTCAAGAAAGCCTTTAATGAAAACTGAAAACAATCTTATCCTTTGTCTAAAACAGGATTCTATCTCAAATAGTCCAATAAATCAAAGAAAGAAAAATGGAATAGGCATAACCCATGCTCATGGATGTTTTTGTTTAATCTGAAAAGTCCAAGTTAACATTTACTGATAATATGACTGATGTGCATCTCAGATGAAATGTCCATGTAGAGACACACTTTTACCCTTTAGAAGCAAGGCTACTTCCATCTTTCTGGGGGTGGGTGGGGAAACAACAAGTCTGATGAACAGCAAAATACTTAGGCCTGGGAGGCCTAGATATCATGAACCAGGAATCACCAAGCCAGGCCTTGAGGAAAGCAGTGCACTGATGCTGTTTCCTAGTGCATATGCACAATGTGAGTAAAAGGACAATCCAGGAGAATTCCTACGAAACATCAATGAGCCAGAGAAGGGCAATAAAAACAGCAGAGAGACACTAGAAGCAACAGAATGATAATACTGTGGGGAGAAGGCAAGGAGAAACAAAGGTAGATGTCACTAAGGAGCTAAGGAGGATAGAAAAGTATTTCATGGATTTGAAAAGTGAAAAGCAGCCACTGGAAGGGATTGATGCCTAAAAATAGCTGACTGTAGAGGGAGTTGGAGGTGAAGGTGATAAAACAGGGAAGGCTGACTACCTTATCAAGAAGCATGGCTATGAATGAGTAGAACAAAGGTGAAGACAGAGGAAGAGGACATGGGGTCAAGTGATTGACAGGAGGGCCCAGGGGTCTCTTTGAATAAGGAAATATGAGAAGGTTAAAAATCACTGATAGATGAAACTGCAATAGGGTAAATTAAAAAAAAAAAAAGGTTGTCATTCAGATGACCAACTTATACCTTTCTCATATATACTTAGTCTTCATTCACGGTTACTGGTTCCCAAAGCCTTGGAATTTCCTAAGTGCTGTGAGTAATAAATTTGCATGCTATGTTAATGAGGTCACTTTGGGGAAGGCATCTAAGGATAGGGGACTTGTCAAGGGAACCAACCAAGTGATCAGAGGGCTCGAACTTGTATTCCCCGCATCCCTTCTCCACCCGCCGCCCAGCCCCATCTCCAAAAAAGGGGAGAAAGGTTAGAGACTGATTCAATTACCAAAAACCATTTAATTAATCATGACTGTAATGAAGTCAAAATGAGGGGCTTTGGAGAACATCTGGGTTGTTGAACAAGATGATATGGAATTGGGGACAGTGGCGCCTGACGAGGACAGGGAAGTCTGACACCTCTCCCTACATGGCCCTGTGCATCTCTTCCATCTGGAGATCCTGCTATTTAATAGGCTTTGTAACAAATCAGCAAGCTAGTGAGTAAACAGGTTCCCGAGTTCTGTGAGCTGTTCTGGCAGAAGAATGGAACTGAGAAGAGCATCCTGGGAATTTCTGATGTGTAGCTAGTGGCTCAGAAGCACAGTAACAAGCTATGTGTATGGCTGGTGTCTGAAGTGGAGGGAAGTCTTGGGAGACTGAGGCCTGAACCTGTGGAATCTGATGCTACACTCGGTATCTAGCGCTAGAATTGAAATGATATATGGGACTGTTCTGAGGACAGTAGTTTCTTCAGGTTATAGAAATATAATTCCAGGGTATAAACAGGGTCTCTTCCCCCCAATCTAATTATATCTTCTAGTAAATGAACTTACACAATAAATAAAAATATCCTAATGCACAGACTAGACATGATAGTGAGGACTAAATATGCAGGTGTATCTTTGAGGTGACCACCTTAGCATATTAATTACATGTGCAAATAAAATCAAGATATTTTTCTGGCCACCACAGAAAAGGAATACTCAAATGAATATAAAATCCTTCCAAATTAAAAATGTGATTTCTATACTACCCCAAATTTAGATAGTCATCTTCTAATACTCCAAAATTATTTAAACTACCAAGAGAAACTACTGTGCCCAGAACATCAACATACATTTTTCTAATTCTCATCTCTTCATTTTCTCTAACCCTTAGAATCCATAGATCATGCATCATCATCTTTCAAGAAGCTTCTGCCATAAGCTTCAGTTCACACTTCCATTACCCCAACCTATTCCTCTAGCAATCCCTCACCTCACATTATAAAAGTTCATACCATCTGGTAATGAAGTGATCACTAGGTTTGGAAGTTTACAGATAACTGTAATTAGGGGAGATTATCTGGAAGATAAGTCTAATTTTGATAATGGTGTGTTTTCAGTGCCTGAGAAAGCTCCAGGCACTAAATGAGCACAAAAGACTGCCATGTTTCCATAGTAAAAATGATCGAAAAATTACAAACCTCTACAATAACTGAGTGAAATTCTGTCCTAAGTTCTGTAAAATGGAACTGAAAGTAATCTTATATATAGTACATATGATCACAAATTATATCCAAGAAATAGCAAACATCTTGTGAAGTCGGTATATAGTACACAAGATCACTGCAGCAAAATTTGACTTACAATTTTTAATCTTAAAAAGCACCCTGAAAACCTGACCAGATATATTCTACATACATGCCAAGGACCCAGATTCAGGACCCAGGACTGGGAGGAACAACCAAGATGAATTAAATAAAATAAACCGATGTTTCTTCCTCTGTCTGCCTGCCTGCCTGCCTACTCATCTTCATTCCTGCGTGCATCTTTCCTTGAAAAAAAAATCTGGGAATGTTAAGGTCAATTAACTTTTTTCTACATCCATTTAGCAAGACTCCTTCATAAGTTTCTTGACACTGAGAAGAGATAATACTACTCATTCTTTACATGTCATGTAGAAGTCTCTTCAGCTACACATCCCATATTTTAAAACTGTACTTATACTGATATTTCCTTAATTTTTCCTACATTAGGTTTTCCTACCAGTCCTATACAGTTACTATGGAAGGTGAAATTTCACACTTAACCCACCTCTTCCATTCACCATCCTGAATTTCCAACAGGGCTCTGCCAATACTGGTCACACTGGGGCAACAGTGTATTGCATTTCCGATTTCTTGCTGTGCAAATGAGCCCTTTCCCATTTTAAAGTTCACTTCATTTTCTCTGCACCCATCTTACTGACTCTTTCCCAAATTCTGCAAGAGAATTCTAAAACTACCCAAAATTCTAAAACCTACTCAAAATACAGTAAGTTCATCAGTGCCATGTTTTTCCTGGAGAGCGCCCTCTTGGGAGCCCCATTCTCCTCCAATCTGCACTGGATGCTCTCCAGGTGGTGGCACAGCTGTTGCCTTGGGACTGCCTGACACCATCAGGTTCAAAGCCAAGATCTGAGATGTGCTGACAGGAAGGAAAGAAGAAAAGTGGCTCCTGGGACACACTACCAGCAAAAGCTTGAATTTATCAAGGGGTGAGGAAAAGAGGGAAAGTTTAATGAAGCCAATCGGCGAAGACCTTGATAAAAAGATAAGAATTTATCCCCCAGTCTCTACAATAAAACAAATATTAAGAGCTTCCTGTGTCAAGCACTAAAATTTGAATACTTCAGAATACTCTTCAGTATTGAAACTGAAAAACACCTTAACTCAGACTTTAGAATCATTATCATCTTTATTTCTTACATTCATGATGCTTTTCTTGTTTAACTGTAAAAAGCATACTTTATTCTCAAAACTTTTTATAGTCAGTTCTTACACTGAGTACGAATATCAAAAGTTGCTCTTTCGCAATGTATTAAAATATTTGAAAGAAATTATTTTCCTTAATTCCGTTTCAGTAGTTTTGATATCATTAATTCTCCCCTTGATAAGTAAATATTTTTATTTTAAAGGGTACTACTTGGAGATAATATAATAAATACAAACTAATAAAATATTAAGAAATGCTTTTTCTAATTCACAAAATGAAAATGGAAGAATTTCAAGTCCACATAAAAGCATTTAAGTTTTTTCCCTAGGGAAGACATATATTAAAATTTTCCTGTAATTTGTGATATTACATTTATGTTCAGTATATTGTAAATATTATTTACATAACTTTTTTGCAATTCACTAATTAAAATAAAATGAAGGGCCAAAGCTAATTCAGTGAATTCCTTTTCGTTCCTGTTGGGTTCTAGACACTGTCCTACCCCAAGAATCATATTAGCTCTCTATATCACTCTAAATTTTCCTTACATTTTATATTATTTATCTGGTTATAGCAATTGATAAGTCAGAAAACACACAGGCCTAAATCAGAAAAAAATCTTGCCTAAATCTCATCAAATACAAATTATATTTTCTACCATAGTCCTTTGAAACGTTATTTACTGGCTACAATGGCAAACAACATCAAGACAAAATCTCATGTGTTATTTGTTTTGGGAACTAGCGTGGTGAGAACAGACTTCTGAAAACAAAAGGAAAAATCAGATTCCTTTCTCTCCTAGGAGCAGGCATTGCAAGCAATACACCACTGAAGAGGTGCTCAGATGTCCTTAGAGTAAAAGGAGAACTTTGAGGAAAGGCCACAACTTTCTTGTTTCCGCCCCACCTCCCCCCATGGTAAGAAAACACATAAGAAAAGACAGCTTGGGCTCTTCATATAAAATTAATATTAAAGCAGCAATGTAATGACTTTCAAGACTGAATTATGCAGGTGTAACCAGGAAGCAACTGTTTTCTTGACTGTTGAGGAAAAGGAAATGTTTCCGACCATCAGATCTGATATGACTATACCAAATCTAATACAGAGAGAAATTAACAACTCAAAATAAAATATATCCACTCGGCTCAGCAGATATGGTATTAAACCTAAAGGAATGTTTGTCTTTTGTTTTTTAAATAAAGTAGATAAAAACACGAGCATATGAAATTTAAGTTCCATGTGACTTATTTTACTTCTTGGATGTAAGTGTCTCATATGTGTGTGTGTGTGTGTGTTTAAAAGGAAAAAAGGTATATATTCAATACTGGCCCTCAAATAATTCTTTACCTATAAATTTAAGTATAAAATGATAATAATAGTATCTATTATAAATGAATGAAGACAATAATATTTTTAAAACTACCCCCCTTACCACATTCTAAACACACCTTTAAAGGCTTTGTTCAGCCTTTACCGAACTGAAAACACCTCCAAGTTTGTCCCAGTCCTCTGAATCTTGGCTCAAATGCTACTTCCTGCCAAGTCTACCTAAAATTCCTCACTAAAATCTCCCATCCACAACCCTAGACCATAAATTCTAAAACAGAGACCAACAAGTCACTTGTTTTTAGGACTAAGTACATACATGCAGTCGTTATATATTTATGTAATGACTATCAATTATACCTTTTATTATTTTTACAGGAATTACTTCTCTGAATAGTCAATTGTTTTCCAAGTTGGAAACTGAGAGAAAATTTTCTTTTAAATAGTACTTAAAAATAGAAATTATGGATGTTTATATTTATTAATAAAATAGTCAATATATAGCTTAATATAGAAGTATCTATACTTTATATGGAGAATTCACAAATCAATTATTAAAAATTCCCTCCACGTCTTCACATACAATGAAATACTGTACACATTTAAGGTATTCAAGTAATAATTGTTTGCAAAACTCAAGTGAATATGTATCTACCATGTTTGTCATAGCATCACTTAAAATTACTATTACAAAACAAATAACTTGATTGTAAAAAATCAGGACTAAAGAATAAATACATAACAATGTCTGGTTTAACACTAAGAATTGTGCTTTCCAAGAATATTAATTTCATGAATATAAAGTATATTTTAAAATATTAAGTGGGAAAAAAAGCAGGTCACTAAACAGGAAAAAGAATTACATATCTGTTAAAAATAATAAGACAAAATATATGCGCAAAAATATACACTAAAAAAATGTCAAAATGTTTTATTTACTAATTCTTTGTTGTGGTTGTATTTAAGTTTCTTTACCATGAATATATATTAATTTGGTAGAGAATCTTGAAGCAAACAACTAAAATTCTTAGCATATATTACAAATGAGACCCCATTCATCTCACGAGTGACTTTTCAGGTATTTCTGAGAAGCACTGGCACAATATCACGTCAAGCAGACTGTATCTTCCTTTCACCTGACATCTAGAACATACACAGATGAATTATGTGTTTAATAAAACACAGCAGAGCACATCCTCTGAACAGAAGTAATTCTAAACGCGGTTGTTTTCCTTTTTAGTGACTCATATTACTTAATGACTCGAATATATCGCAGCCTGGGGCCGAAAGAAACAATCAAAATGAACAACTAAATAAAATAAGTAAAATACTTCTTCCTTCTTTCTCGTCCTGCCTCTGCTCCCCTTACCTTCATTCCTGCCTGCACCTTTCCTTTAAAAACAAAAACAAAATTTTTTTCACTAGTAAATCACTTATACTATCAAAACTTTCATCGCAAAGTGTAAGTTGATAAAAGACTCATAATAAGACATATTAGCAGGTCAAACAATTAATGTGAGAACATAAAAGTAAATTGGAACCAACAAAAACCACATTTTTTTCTTCTCAAAGTCTGATTTATAAAAATAAACATTAACCTTTCAATGTCTCCCCTTTCAAGAACTTCAGAAAGTAAATCAAGCTGAAGGCGTTAGAACTGGGGCCTATAGAGCTTGTAGAGGGGGAATGGAGATTTAATCACTAATCTTGGTGGAAGACCTAAAAGAAAATTACTTTTATAGGGTTTTCTGCTTAACCAAATGAGGAAAGACTTCACCTTCTACGTTCTTCCCCACCGAGAAGGAATTTATAAGATAAATGTAATTTCTTCCTTCATTACTTATCTAAAACAAATTTAACTTCCAAATGTAGTTTTTGATAAAAAGAAATCAAGATCAAGACTCTTTCTAAAGAATTAGTGATAATGAATGATGCTTAAATTTTGCTGAAGAATGGAGGGATTTTCTTTCAATTTGTCAACATGGTTATTTCTGAAACTAAAATATTTTTTCCCATAAAAAGTTACTAGCAAACGAGTTAACATAGTGGTGGGGAAGGGCAGCTGTACTCTGGTGGTGTGAAATGTACCCAAACGGAGGTAAAAATTCAATATCCTGAAAATTATATAGCATATAAACAAAAGAAATAATGAAAGTTTTAAAAAGTCATTACTACTGCATAAAGTTCGTAAAGCAAAGCCACCACTAGATAAAACAAAATAACAATCTATCTATGGGTTCCTTCAAGTCTTCTTTTTTCTGGCTACCTACCTGCTGCTAGATACAAAACTCTCTGTGCTAATTTATAGCTCATCTTTTTTCTGATGATAAAAGCTACTCATTTATTACAGAAATAGGAAAAGACTTCAATAAAATAAAAATCAATCTACCATCTCAGTGACTGAAGATAAACACTGGCAAGATTTCTTTCCCATGTATATCTTCTGTTATATAGTTGAGAATCAGGTTCTATATAGTCGTTTTGAAGTTTAACTAACTTGGACTAGTAAAAGTCCCATGTAAAAGACCACATAAATAGTTTGATGTCTCTCCAAAGGCTAGGGATTAGCCTTCCCAAATGAAGAAATGACCAGGAATTCTGGTCATTCCTTACACCTGGATATTTATGAGATTCTTAAAGTCTCAATGTTCTATCCGTACCTTCATCCTTAAAATTAGGTGGAGTCTTAGGTAACATTATTGAGTAGTGTTCTGCTATATAGCATGTCTCAAGAGAATTGTTAAGCATAAATCCAAAAATCAACATTGATGCAACACCTGTGAGTATCCTAATACATCTTTTGCACAATAAAGATTAAGATAGCTATAGAGAATACATACAAAAATACTCACTTAGAAAACAAGTAAGCCTGTCTTAAAATTTTATTAAAACTATGAAATTCCCAATTAAAGTGAACTATCAATTTCTCATAACCATGTCTGGGTGGTTTCCTGATCATTATTACTTATATGTTTGTAACATCTTAAAAATAAAGTGAAATAAACTGGCAGTTAAGGCAATTCTTTAATTTCTCGTTCTTTCGGAGTAAGCTATTAACCTTCCTTAAATCAACAGTAACTTATCTCATGCAATTGCACTCTGCCTTTATTGGACAGACAAGTGTGGGTGAACATCAGTTTCAATAGTGGATCTACACACCATGAAGAGTAGTTGATGAATAAAGGGTTGAAAGCTTTGCAAAGAAAATATCCTCCTTAAGTATGACAGTGATGAGCTTGAGTTCTACATAAGATAATTAACAAAATGTACATAATGATTAAGATAGACTTCATATTCTGGCGCCAGAAGTTCTAACAGCAAAGGATGAAATGAGAAAATCAACTCACTCTCAAGGGAAATCATACAGTTCGTGGGAGGGAAAGCAACCTGATAGATTTTCTCCCTCTAGACAGAGATTGCTGGACGCTGCAGCACGAGTGCCAAGGTTAATGTCTGGTGTAGAGAAAACCCAGAGTAACTGATAGAGAGGTCGGGAAGGTTTCACACTAGACATACAGATTTTTCCCTCTCTCCAAGCTTGATTTTGAATTTTAATGTGCTTAATATATGAGACCACTTCATTTTGTTTTCCAGGCAGCTACTTTCTGAGAATTAGCTCCAGTAAAATTATCATTTTTATCTAAAGGATCTATTTAGATACCATCAGAAAATTTAGAGGGTACTTATAGTAATGGTAAACAATGAGTTTTTAAATAGCATGTCATACATAATAATGTTGCCTCTTACTAACTAACACAGATATATTTTATTTCTGTGAGGGATTTTTTTAAGTATTATTTATTGCTTTCAATCACAGCCTTCCCACTATGATTTGATTTTATAAATCAGGTATCTATTCTACTATAACTTTCTGTTAAAACCCTTATAAGGAATACTGGATTAAGAATCTTAAGATTGTGGGGTTTTAGTCCTGATTGTGCTTAATTGTGACATCCAACATCCAACCTTGTTGACTCTTTGAATATTTGTATGTATGAAGTGAAAGCTCTTGCAATAAAATTTCCCTAAATTATGTGTTAGGCAATTGATCTGATAAAAACAAGTATTTTGATAGTTAATCATAGTATCATAAAAATCTTCTAAGTTCATATTTAGATCTGAGACATTTAACACATCTTTTGTTCATTTTTACAATACTTTTCCCCTCAGGTTCATTCACTCTTGACATAAAAAGCAGAGCTTTTCAGAGATGGGAGGTGTTGTGAGTAGGGGCAGGGAGGTTGCTGGGAGAGGGAATACAATCAATTAAGGGTCAAAGGATATTTGCCACAACTAAGTGGTGCTGTGGTAGTAAATTACAATCTTAATGTAAATCGCAGCTGTGAGTCAGTTCTATCTAGACTAAATGGAACGCAATCATTTCTGAAACACAACTGTGGCTGTGAGTATCGTAACAGGTGTCATAAGCAAAAAAGGCTCATCCAAAGACCTAGTTCCCAGTTAGCTTATATTCTAAAGAAAGCACATTTGAAATATTTCATAGAAAGGACAAGTGAGAATCAAAAGAAAGAAATCATTAACAACGTCTGGCCCACTAGATTAACTGATTCATGACCGCCTTCCTCACTTGTGCTTGAACTATATTGCTTCTTGGTGTAACAACTAAGACAGTTTGAAATACACAGTTCCTGAAGACAGGTGATATTTTTATTTTCTTAAAGTAGGAGTCCTCTTACCATTACTTTTTTTTATCTTGTTAAAGTTTCACTTCTTGACAAGTTGGACAGAAAAGGTTTAGAATCCTTTTGCATATTTAGGGTCAAAGAATACGAAGGAGCAAGGAAACTATTCAATTATCAAATGTTTAAGTGTCTGATTTTCCCACATTTTCTTCATCAGTTACACGGTGAGTAGTAAACCCACCAGAGGAAATCTTCATTCTCTGAAGCCCAGTGGTTTCTATTCATATCTCCAATGATGCACATGTATAAAGAGTAATCAGAAAGTTCTTAAGACATTTAAGTCAAACCAAGTATTATCCAGCTCTCCAGAGTCTTCAGCATATACATTTATTTTCTAAGTTGTTGTTGAAACTTTTTTAAAGAAGTTATCATAATGTATAACAGTATCTGTTGACACTCTCCAAATACAGTTCTCTAGATCCTTAATTAAACACTCTTACTGATGAATAAACTTACAGAAAACATCTAGATCTAGTTATGAGATCAAAGATGCTGATTTCCACAATGCCTACTTACAAAAAAACATCAACTAGGAAGAGACTAATAATAACAAATCAGATTAAATATGGGCTATGACAGTGTTTTCCGAGGTAAAAATGAACCACATACAATGACTCAACATTTCAATTAAAAGGTAAACTATGAGGTTGAGGGGAGAAACACGTTTAAAATTTTTTAATTGATTTATTGAAGGGGTATTTATCATAACATGTATGTTTAAAGAGGCATCACAGTAAATTGACATCTGTGTAATACAGTAATTCTCCCACCACCAGTCTAGTTCTTCCTTCACCATATAACTGATCTCTTCCACCCACTCTGCCTGACCCTCCACCCTTCCCCCTCTTGCAACCACTAATTTAATTTTATAGAATTAAAAGTCTATTTTAGCTTGATCTAGTTCTTTTGCTTGCTTGGAGAAAAACACATTTAAACCTTCGTGATCAACTCCTTTGTCCAGATTGAAGTCACAAGCAAGGGGAAAAGAAATCCAACTCCAAATCTCCAACTATCACCCAAGGTAGTTAGTTGTTTGATTAGGAAATTGGCAAAATACTAGGGCCTGACTTTAGGTTCTTTCTCTATGAATTCTATGTGAAGAAAGACATAAGGCCCTAATTCTACAAAGACAGATGATAATTGCGCACACAAGAACCACCATGGAATTTGGAAAAGTTAGGATTCATTGGTCCTACCAGCAAGTATTGTCATTCAGCAGTCCTGGACTTGGTCCAAAGTCTAGTTTTAGTAAACACACTGGGCAAATTCATTATGAGGCCCTGCTTCAATACCACTGAGGTAGAACCCAGAACCTAGAACCCAGGCTATCTTCTTGTCCAATATAGAGTCCAATACAGAGTGTCATTATGCTGAAGGGAGACTGTTATACTTGAGCTAATGAGAGCATCCTTTTCCAGTCCCAAAGACCACAACAGTCTATGCCAGCTACACGCTGGCCGCTCACCTAGGCAGCGGTAGGGGATCACAATGCGGGAATGGGTCTTGCACTGCTTGCGGCCCCGCTTGCACCAGTTCTGAATGGTCACTGGTTGGTTGGCTTCCACCACGTTGGTGATCTGTAGTTCAGGGTAGACCTGGCAGAACACACAAAAGGGTAAACTGTTATTCACGG
>RJWH01011032.1:0-13974 GCA_004363575.1 Solenodon paradoxus | reverse complement strand
AGAAATAAATATTCAGCAGGGAACTCCAGTTCTCCACCCTGGGCTGGGCCTCCCAGCTCAGAGCGCTCCACCTATTGTCAGGGGAAATACAAAGAAACAATGTCCAAATGTATCATCGAACTCATGCATGTTGCATGTTATGCTGTTATACATCCTTGCAGGGAGGGGGAACCTCCCTTTATTCTTTTCCTGCCATATCTTGCAGCCTTCACATGCATTCTGGCACTTTCTAGGCTTTATCTGCCTTATTGCTCCATTCCTTAGTTCAATAATCCATTGCACACTCCTTCACCTGCCTTCCTAGTCCGGTTTACTTTCCCTGCAATGCCCCCACTTTGGGGACGCCAGGAGGCGCCTGGGCTTGAGCTTTGAGCCTGGGCTCGGCACTGTGAGCTGGGCCACAGTCTGATGACGTTGAGCATGGTGTGTGAGCCTGAGACTGTGCAGGACGTGCTGACAGGCACAGGAAGCGTCAGAGACCACGATATTGAGGAAGGGGCCCAGGGGACAGGACACAGCCGCATGAGATGGGATGAAGATGACAGCAGTACACACATGAAAGTGCGAAGGGAGAGCATGGCTTATTTGCAAAGTGCCTGCTACTGCTGGCACTCCCTGGTGGCCAAGCAAATGAGGCCACAGTCCTCCTCTATCCCAAGGGTCCAGGTTCAAGACCCAGGGCCGGGGGAACAACCAGAGTGAACAACTGAATAAAATAAATGCATGCTTCTTCCTCCTCTGTCTTCCTGTTTGCTACTCACCTTCATTCTTGCCTTTCCTTTAAAAAAATGTTACTGCTGTTGATGCGTGAAGCACAGAGGCAAGACAAGAGGGACTAGACCCAGCTTTTCCACGAAGGACCAGCATCCTAGCAGAAGCCTCTTCTCCATCAGTCCCTGCATTCTCTCATCTTAACACTAACGAATGGAACCAGGAGAGCTCTGGGCCCTCTTTCACTTTGATGGGCTTTGGTGCTTGTTTTTGCAAATCGACAATATTTTTGAATGACTTTTTATGGCGACTGGGGTAGGGCATCCGCTCATTGCAGAATCACATACCTGGATGGCTTTACACCGCCAGGCATGTCAGCCTGCTGCGACTGTTCCTTCCCATCGACTCCATAAACCCAGGAAACTGAGATGTATGAAAGTTTAAAAGCAGCCCAGGAGTGAGAAGGCACAAGAAATGTGAGCAGGACCAAGGGGGTGTTTTCTCAGGTGGACTCTCATATGTATGATAAATAGTTCCTGAGACTGATTTTGTGATGAAAACAGGTTCTTGAAAACCAGCAAAGGGGCCCATCAGGGAAACAGAAATCTTCTACCATAAAAAAAAATACTAAAATATTCATATATGACTTGGGTCATCTAGCAGGAGAGCGAGAAAGCCAACCATTTTCAACTCAGCCAGACACATCTGCCTCCAGTCCTTTCCTACAAACCCCTGGGGACTGATGCTGAGGCCTTGGACAGAAAGTCACCCAGCAGGGGCCTCCTGACCCTCCTCAGAGACAGAGTAGATGATATGTGCATGGGTGTCTGGGTTTTGCTACACGTGTGTTCATGTGTGTTTGGTTATCTGTGTGCACGTGTGCAGAGAACTGTACATCTAGGAGCTATAATTGCAGTTATGAAAGCTGTGTTTTAATATGTTGCTTGGAAGTTAGACCTTTTTCTTAATCATTTAGAACAGAGATTGGTAAACTCTCTTTAAAGGGCCGGAGAGGAAATAGTTGAGGCCTGGGAGCCATCAGATGTCTGTTGGAACTACTCAGCTGGCCAAAGCAATCAGACGCTATGTAAACAAATGAACGTGTGTGTGTTCCAATCAAACTTTATTTATGGACACCGAAATCTGGACGTCACACAATTCTCACGTGTCTCAAAACTTCCTGCTTCTTTGAATTTTTGTTCAACCATTTAAAAATGCAGATGCTATTCTTAGCTTTTGAGTCATATACAAACAGCCGACAGACTGGATTTGGACGAGGGCCATACTTGGCCAAGATATTAAACATGTCATTTCCCAGAGGGGAAAAAAAAGTGATAATTGATACTGTTTTGGTGACCAGGTCAATCCACAAGGGTCAGTATGACTCATGAAGAACCTAAACTACGGCATGCATTGTAACTACCATGTTTGAATGCTTGTCCTTGACTCTGTGCTAAGCTGTTCATATTCATTGCTTCCTTGAATACTCAGTACCAGCTGGGATTTGAACCAAGGTCTCGGATGTCAGAGCTGTGAAATTGTCAGCAAGGCTACAAGGCCTGACTCTAAAGCATTGTGGTAAAGCCTGGTCACGGTGAGCCTGGTTGCATGTCAGCTGCCATCATTGTCAGCGCTATTACTAATTGCACAATTACAGCCTTTCTCACTGGCCACTTAGGAGACCATTTCCTCAATGAGGTTCCAACCAGGAATGTGCCAAACACTTGCCCTCCCTGGCGTTTGACACTCTAGCTGTGCCATTTTGCAAAAAAAAAAAAGCATGGAAATGCTCCTGGGTGGGAGTGACTTTTTATAGTTATCCAGCCATACTTTTATCTCAGCCTAAGAGCAGACCATTCCTATCATATTTTGTTGAATATGCAGTTAAGAATCAAGAGGACAAGACATGTCCCACCTCCTCTTAGAAGGAGTGTCAAAGAAACGGACCTCTTGAATACACCATTGATAGGATGAGTCAGAACTCTGACCTGTTATCACTGCTGTTTAATCCATTTTAGCAGCTGGTTGCATCCAACCCGTGTCCAAGACAACTCTAGAAAGAGAGGGCTCATTGATTTTCTGGAGCAGCCTATTCCAACTTGAATATCTATGTCTCATGGAAAACTCTTTCCATGCTTAGTGGAGATTTGTCTAAAGAACCCTCCTCTTCCCTTTCCACATGACTCACCCTTTTATAGATTTGAGCTCTCTCTAATGTCTCCTTTTCTACGTTCCATGTGCTTAGTTTCTTCAACCATCTCTCAGGTTCCTCCCCCAATGTCATTTCCCTCTGCTGAACACACTCCTTTTTCTTCATGTCCCTGTCACAGTCTGATGCCATGTGCTGGACTGATCAGAAGAAGGCAGACCTCCTCCTCCCCCTCCACTTACCTCTCTTCTAGGAAGCCAGTTGTAACAAGGTGAATAGTTTTGAAATAAATCCATTTGCTTTCCTTTCTCCTGCTTCTTTGAAGAGTATTATCACCCTATTTAATGGAAGCATCCAGCACCCTTGGGGAGATTAGAATTTTTGTAGCAGGAATGCAAAGAGAAAACAAAGAGCCTCTGTTCAGCTTTTGACCACTGTTTGGGGTATTTTAATCCATGGTGCATTAGGAAAAGCACACATCTCCCCTCTATGTGTCTCCTTTACTACCCACACAAAACAAGCACTACTTGTGGTCACCAGATGTAGGGAGGATTTCCCACACTGAGCAATTCTTTGACACCTGCTGGGTGTCCCATAATTTCACTCAATTGTGACAGGCTCACCTGGAGATCCCACAGGTTAAGGGCTTTGTCCCCCGAGATTACTGCTCTCCACTTCAGATGCCAGTCACAAGGTAGATTCTTGGGTTTCCCACAAACTAGAAATCAGAGCTTCCAATGAACTCCACCCCTCTGTTCAATTATTTGCTAGAACAGCTCACAGAACCCAGGAAAACACTTACTTGTATTTGCCAGCTTTTTAAGGGACATGATAAAGGATGCAGATGAGCAGCTGGATGTAGAGATACACAGGACAAGGTCTGGGGATTCCTGCTTGCAGAAACTTCCATCCCCATAGAGTTTGAGTGTGTCACTCTCCCAGTATATGGATGTGTTCACCAGCCTGGAATTTCTTGGAACACCAGACTTTTGGGGTTCCTCATGTAGTCCTGATCAATCGTTAACTCGATTTCCAGCCCCTTTCCTCTCTCTAAAGAAGTGGGGTGCAGGGCTGAAAATTCCAAACCTCTAATCATGGTGTGTTCTCTCTGATCACTAGCCCTGAGTCAGGCCCCACTCCATGACCCACAGTGGTATCATTGGAACAAGAGGCATTCCTAGGGATCAGGGATCAAGACCAATGAACTCCACCCCTCTGTTCAATTATTTGCTAGAACAGCTCACAGAACCCAGGAAAACACTTAATTTGTATTTGCCAGCTTTTTAAGGGACATGATAAAGGGATCAAGATCAAATATGTATCTCTCATTTTAAATAACAATACCACAACATTATTTCAAGATAATAATGACTTTGTAAGAAAGAAGAGTGTCTTCGAGCATCCCGAAGTCCACGTGTGTTGAATTCAGAGCACAAGGTATAAAGAGAACAGAAGAAACAAGGCAGGGGCTGTTCTCTGCAGACAGGACCCAGAACTTTCCCCATGGAGGAGGAGGACAGGGAATGAGGAGCAGAAAACACACCCCGGGTGAGGGTGGAGGGACTCAGGGCTTGTTGCTGGACCTTGCAGCTCAGGCATGGACAAGGGTACTTCATCTCTGTTAGCACTCCATGTCCCATGTGGGCAGAAAGTTAAAAAAGACCAAAGAAGGTCTTTTGGTGAATGGACCAGGGGCTGCCTTAAGGCACCATAGGCTCTGGAGCAAGAACTTGCAGGGCCTTTAAGAGAATTCGTGGGATCAGAACGGACCTTACAGAGGTAGAACCTCAGGATCAAACCCCTAATGGCACAGCACCCCCCAAAATCCAGAGGGCACCAGCTGCATCTCTGCAGTTCCCAGTCCTGGAATCCCAGAGCCAGGTGAAGCCAATGTCCTGAGGGGAAACCGACAGAGACATGGAGGACAGCAGCAGAGACACGGGGGACAAAAGCAGCGATGCAGGGGAAAGTAGTGGAGACACGGGGGACAGCAGAAGAACGCGGCCTGTCCTCAGTGCCAGGATGGTGAGGAGCTCCCCTTGGCCCAGATACATCCCTGGAGGAGGAAGTAGAACAGAGGGAGTGATAAAAAAAAAAAAATTAAACTTTCACCCAAAGTGGACTAAGTGAACCCCAGAGGACCCGCTCTAGTCCACACAAGACAGGGCAGGATGCAGGCATCCTCTCTGCCGCCAGAGGAATGAGGTCTGCTGAGGAGACGGGGCGGTTAGAGGAAGCTGCTTTCTTGTACGTGTCGATTCTCCACCCTCCACAGAACCCAAGACCCACCTTTGGGGGTCAGCTCTCCACCATGTCATTCATGGACACGTCCTGTGAGCAGATCCAACAAGTGTCTGTTGAGCTGAACTTCTCCGAGACCATCAAAGATAGAGGCACTCGCAGTGGGTTTTTCCCCCACATACTGTAGATCCCAAGAAATCACCTAACAAAACCCATGTAAAGCACAAAGGTGCATTCTCATCTAAATAAAGTTTACCACTTGATTGGATTTTCAAATTCCGCCACCCTAAACCCTGCCATCACCATAAACCCCACGTCACTGACCTAAATCCTGTCATCGCCACCTTAGACTGCGCCACCATAGCCCTCAGCGCCACTACCATCACCGTCCCCAGACCCTGGCACACACAACATGACAGGCTGTGAAGGTCAGGCGCCACCCGTGAGTCGGGTCACTCTGTGGGACCAGCATGTTAATCTGGGAACTATTTTCTAAGACAAAGGCTTTAGGGTGGGTCTTCTGGGAAGGGTGGGGGCGTGGGGTACATGGAGGATGGGGTCATAGACAAGCTTTGTCCCCAACTTGGTGGCTGCAGAACTTTGATTACGTTGCTTTATTTTTCTAAGCCTCTGGGTTTTCCTTATCTGTAGAAGATCCTATCATCCGCGTTACCGTTCAACCTACCTGATTTGTTCAGTTGAACCACCAGGGAAATGGTGAAACTACGCAGAGCAAAAATACTTCGAAGAGGAAAATTTTCCTATTTGCAGTGTTAGCATTGTAGACAGTGACTTCCAAAGTGTGCCGCCTGTTTCCCAGGCATCTCTGGAGCCTCCCCCTGGGGAGGCGGATGAGATAGGGACAAGGCTGGGACACAGGACCCCGCTTTCCATGAGGATTTCAGTGGGAGCTGCCAGGGGCACAGCTTCTGTTGGATCCTAAGGTGGAAACTCAGTGGGTGCTGAGCCAGCCGTGGACGTGGCCACCACGCCACCCACATTCACTTCTTCTTCCTCCTCTGCCAGTTGGTTCACTGAGTCACCACTCAGCTGCCAGAAGTGCCCCCCCCACCCGGCGACTCCATCCCTCCCAAACCTAGGGCCAGGGTCTTCAACCCCACTCACCGTATCCCCAGACCTGGCCTCATTGCTGGGGCCTAGGTTCTGTGTACTCAGGCAGGCACTGGCTGGAAGATAAAACAGACAGTGCAGGAACCTTCTGGAGACTCCTGCTTCTCTGCAAGGGCAGCGATGTCATTATGCTTTCAATGAACTGCTTTTCCAGTTGAAGACATGTACTTTTTAAAAAGCTTCATTTCCCTCCTTTCTCCACAATGAGAATCAAGTCCTAACGGTGGCCAGCACCTTGAGAGAATTTCCTCTTTTATACTTCGTCGAATCCTTAATAACACAAAAATTGCCCAGAGCATTTCACACTGAGTTATGAAGTCATTAACATTTCTGGGATAAACACAATACCCCAGGACAAGTTATTAGACATACAGTAGTGGGGAAAAAATTGGATACTTTGAAAAGGCCCGGTGTCTAGCAGCTGTGAGCAGGAAAATTCACCTGCTTCTACTTCAAGGCGGCAGTGAGGGCTCTCCAGCCCTCATGCAGACTGGCTGGCCTTTTCTCAGCCAACCAGCTCAGCATATTGAATATTGGTAAAATTTTAAAGCATCAGCATCTTGATGTCCCAAGGCCAGTAATCTTTCCAAACTCACAGCTCTGCATCCTGCCTCAAGGTTCTTCATATTTATGATCATGTCGGCAACAAAATGACTCTTCCCCCACACCCCCATCTATTCAGACCCATAACAAATTCTATCTAGTAGGGCTGTTTGCTTTTAAATGAGCAGGGGAATCTATCACACATGTTTTCTAGCACAGCCCTGCATGGCCTGTCCTTCACAATTATACTCTGACTGCAACCC
This sequence comes from Solenodon paradoxus, assembly GCA_004363575.1. Taxonomy (NCBI): domain Eukaryota; kingdom Metazoa; phylum Chordata; class Mammalia; order Eulipotyphla; family Solenodontidae; genus Solenodon; species Solenodon paradoxus. Next base: position 6,936 of record RJWH01011032.1, on the reverse strand, counting down.
CTTCCTGGAGATTTTCAAAAGCCCCTATTTTTTCTCTCCTTTTGATAAACAGCTCTGGTAATATTTTATCAGGGATTTTATTTGGGGAACTTCAGCGGATTATACCTTGATTGTTTTCTATTTCTGCTCACACATGAGAATTATGGTTATGAAAGAAACCCGGGTGGATTGATTGTTCAGACTTGCCATGAAGCATCCTGACCTCTGGCTTGAATCCCCAGCCCACAAAATACACTCTCGAAGAAATTCATGGAAGACCGCAGTAGGTCTGTTTCTTAGTCTGAACTGGGGTGGAGGGCTGCGCTCCCATAGCCTTTCCTTACTGTCCAGTGAGACCTTCCCAGAAGGATGAAATCAAGAAGAGGAATATGTCCCAGGCAAGATTAACCCTGTGTCCACTACAGATTCCTTCCAGTCACCTGGTTCCCTGAGCCTAGACCGAGTGCCAGGGCCATCCCAATAAAGCACCCCCCGCAGGATGTTTCCAATTGCTCGTGATAAAGGTGAAACACATGCATTGCAATCTCCATTGTAGCCCCTGGAAAGCAGCCCGGCTCCAGGTGCATAGCTCTTTAAAAGTCAGTTAAAATTGTCTGACACTCCCTGGGGGAGTGGCGGTTTGCTGCGCCGCCTTTGGCCAGCCTTGTCCACATACATCCCAGGGACCCGGGTTTGTGTCCCAGAGCCCAGAGAACCATCAAGATGAAAACCTAAGTAGAAAAAAAAAATTGTAGCACTGTCCAAATACTCAGGTTCCAGCTTTAGCACGCAAGATAGCCCCCGACCCCATACCCTCTTGCCCAGGGTGAGTGGTCAACAGTAAAGGCTCTCGTCCATCTGTCTCTAAAGGAAGCGCATGCGCAATCTAAAATGCATGGCTCTCAGCTTTTGTTTTTCTAGCCGCATCATTTTTGGAGGGTCAGTCGCTTCATTTGCACTAGAGGATGGTAGTTACATATGTGTGCCCGTGGCTGGCAGGGTTGTAACATAATGCACATGACATGAAAACGGCTTCCAATCTCAAAGCTCCATACAAATGAGTTTATCATTATTGATAGAATTATTAATACATAAGGACCAAAGAGCTCTGTGGTAGGAATTAGCAGCTGAGAATGCTGGCTTCCAAGGCTGCCTCTATTTGATTTTCTCCCTTTCTGCCTCGGGATCCTCTCTCCGCCCTGCTCCTCACAAGCCTGACTCCTGGTTCTCAGTATTTTTATCACTACACTTGAAACTCACTTAAGGGGGAGACCACGTCCCCCAGTCCCCAGCACTGGCTCCCACCTCCATCTCACACAGCCTCCTCCTGACATGGCCCGGCTTCTGAGACTAGATCCTGAGCTGGGAGTCCCTCCTTTTGCAGTGGATGAGCTCTTTGTCCCCTCTGTGACTTCTTATTGCTCAATGAGTTACTTAGTCTATCAGCACCCACTCAGAGTCCATGGACTCGCCTCCTGCCAGAAACTCCAAAACCACCTCATCCGTATTTCCCTCACCAGCTTCCCAAGTTTCATCCACCCCTCAGCCATTTACTGTGACCGTCTCTAACCCGGAGGCACCCATCCCATGCCATCTGCTCTCTGTAGAAATGATAGCACTGAGCCCAACTGCAAGACACCACCAATGGGCTGGTATCCCCGGTTGGTTTTATATGCTGAGAAACCACGGCATCAAATTCATCATGTTCTCATAGTAACAAAGAAGCATCCCACACTACTGCTTGTAGGCTGTGGAAAAACTATTGATACTCTTTTCTGTTCACGTTTTGGAGACACTTTGGGCCAGAATTCAGCACTCCCTGACTTGTCTGTCACAATATGAAGAGTGACCACCTATAGCTTACAGAACTCAGCTGTCAACTGAAACCAAGGGTAACAGGCTTTCCAAACCAGGAACCCAGGTCTCCAAGGCAACTCGATGTCAATAGAAGGGACTATAAATATTTGTTAAGTGAAATAACCACAGCTCTCTAGACCAGTCAAAGCAATCTCTTAATTAATGTGAACTAGAACTTTCCAATCACGAGAGTAGACTGGACAAAGAGTCAGGCAAAGAGGACCTCACCAGTTGGCTTGGGTGACATGCAGGAGAGAGCTTGGCACTCATTCCCATCAGGACATGGGTCACAAATAATTTGTTACTAATAACGATTGAAGATCCAACACAGACTGATGACAGTTTTTCTATCATTGGAAGTTAGCAACCTCAGTTATCCATAGAGTTATGTTCCCATTTACCTACACTCTTGTGAGTGCGAATGTGAAAAATCCCTCATCACATGTGTCTGGGGAGAATGGATTTGAACCTGGAGGCTTCAATATTCTTGCTTTGGAGCTTTGAATGATCTCCCTTTGAGAAGATTTAGATAGTGTTTCACCAAACGTGTGTGCCTGAGAGCTAGTCTTCACTGGAGCCATGGGTGGCCATTCTCGACTTTGTGACAGGCAGGTTAAAGAGTAGGAGAACCCAGGCCTGAGGTGTCTCAGAATTGTGGAACAGGGTGGAGCACCAAGAGTTTCTCCATCAGAAGTAGATGGGTCATCTGGTTTCCATCAACCTCTTCCAGGTTCAGTCCCTTCCAGCCTCCATCATCTCTCAGGTACAATAGATATTCACTAGACTATGAACGCTGAGAGAGCAGAGGCTACATCTGCCTTGTATTCTGCTGTATCTCCAGCACTGGTGTGGTGTCTTATAGAAGACGCTCAGTATATATTTGTTCCGTGGACATGCGATTGTTGAACGTTTTCTTTGTATGATGGCTGGATGTTCACAGACTTCAGACAATGCTCCACAGAGGCTTAATTTAAGAGAGCCCCCACATCAAGAACTTTTTGATTCTTCCCAACCATCAGGGGTCATATCCCCTCAAGCCCTCCCCACTAAACCAGTGAAGATCATCATATTCAATAGAACTTTCTGCACTGATGGAGGTGTCCTGAATCTGTTCTGTTCAACACACTAGCCACTTCGTGTGACTCGAGAACTTAGTGTGACCGAGGAAATGGATGTTTAATATTATTTCATTTTCATGAACACACATATGCATCTAAATATGTAGATTCCTGTGACTAGCAGTTACCATCTTGGACAGTGTCGATCTTGTTCGGTGGGTACTGACCAGCTGTTGTCTAACTCATCAGAAAGTTCAGATTCCATTTTGAACCTCACCATTCATTCTCAGCAACCCTAGCGTAATCATCAATCTGTCAAAGCCTCAGTTCCTACATCTCCTGGAGTGAGAATGATTATAATGCCCATCCCTTTCTCTTCACCAGGCTGGTGCGAATATCTCTAAGTCAGGGCTGAAAAATGCTCTGGCAGCTCTGAAAAATTGTCCCGATGTTAGTTCTCATTCTTTCCATTTCTCTAAGTGGTCAGATTCATATTCTCCCCCTGGTCTCCTGATAGCAGAGGGCTCAGCTTGAAAGAACAAAGCAGGGAACAGGAAAATCTGACCCCCTGGTTACCTGGTAGAAGCCGTGTGCCTTCACGTTCAAACCTTTTTAGTTGAAAGGAACGAAAACCCAGACATACTCACACAAATAGTACATGAGGATTCTTGTGCAGAAAAAGCCATCTAGGGATCCAAGAGCAGGCATTACTGAATGGAACAAACATGGCGGTAAAGCCCTTGTTATAAATAAGTCAGAGAGAGCCAAGGCAGAGAGTAAGGAAGATTGGCAACAATATTGCACCACAGTGATGTGATGTGCTACATAGTTCTTCTGTGGCAATTCTATTACAATATAGAAATGTATCTAAATTTCACAAAAACCCAGTGGGGATATGTTGAATCCTCTGCTAATTAGCTTACGTTTTAATGATGGGCTTTGGACTAAGACATCTGACTGCCTTACGCTTAGGGCAACAAAAACAGACATCTCTAGGAAGGCTAGAACCATACAGTATAATTTTCTATCTAGGCTCAACTGTCTAATTAGTGTTTCAGACAGACTACCTTTTTATGTGTGCCTGGCGTCTGTTTTATCTTTCTGAAAATAATATGGGTCCTAAAAGGTGCCATTAGAGGAAGAAATGTGGGGCTAAAGGGCCCCTCAGACTGCAAGCCCCAGGGGTTCTAAGGCTGCGAGAAAGTCAAGCTCTCCTCTTACAAAAATATCTATCAATAAACTGATCACTTAGAGAATTAGCCAGTTTAATACCAGGATGAGTTGTCCAAATAGTTAACATCCTGGATGCTTCCGTGGCACAGGGTCCTGAGCGCCCCCTACTGGCCGGGAATTTACCCTTCCCTTGCTGTGCTGGGGAGATGGGGGTCCTCTAGATAAATTATTTACTAAAACTTGCAGAAGTAGGTGCTCCCTGGTGGCCTAGTGGGTAAGGCCACTGGATGCAGTCCACCTTACATCCCAAGGTCTTGGGTTTGAGACCCAGACCTGTTGGGAACAACCAAGATGAAAAACTAAATAACCTAAATAAAGTGCTTCCTCCTCCTCTCTCTCCTTGCCTGCCTGCTCACCTTCATTCCTGCCTGTGCATTTCCTTTAAGAAAGAAAGAAAAAAAAAACTTAAGGAAATATTTTACTCTTTTCATAAGCAAAGGGCTGCACCAGTACATATGGATCAAAAATCAGCCTGACTTAACATTAGCATTAAGTTTGACTCTCACCCTCCTCATGAAAGGAAATGGCATTTATTAGACTATCAATCTCTTGCTAAGTGGAATTGCAAATATTGCCACTGATAAATGATTTCATGAGGTCGATGGAAGTGATGTCAAAGAATTACATGAATCATCTTCCCTCAAGTCGCTGACAAAGAGACAGCAGCAGTCAAGTCGTATTTGAAGGGAATGATACCGGCGTAGGTAGTTTCAGAGAGGATGCTCGCTCAGGGCGATTCCATCTCCTGGGCTGGATGCTGGGGCTGCATAAGCACGTGTGTGGGAACGCTGGTGAAACGTGAAGGAAGCCTGTGTCTTCCTAAGAATGCCAATGTTGCTCTTCTAGTTCTAAGAGCTACACTATGGTTATGTAAGATGACAATGTGGCGGGTGACTGGGTCAAGGGTCTGCGGGAACTCTGCATGATCTTGGCAACTTTTCTGTAAATCGAAGATAACCCCAAGACACGAAGGCGGATGGATAGCAAAGGAGTACGAGAGGTCGTTGGGGACCCCAGATATTTTGACAAAACTTGGCTTTCTGTGTGACACTGCTCTGAATGTCCCATGTATCATGAAGAAGGAACAGTTTCTAGCTTGCTGAGAAAAAAAAAGCCAGATTAAAAAATATCGTTTTATGTTAATGCTAAGAAGGAGCGTCTAGATGCAATTCGACTCTAAATTGGGAGAATTGCAAGAGATTACATACATTTTCATCATTTATGGTTTCACTTTTCATGAAGTTCAATCCGAAGTCAAAGAATTACTCCCTTGGCTGCTTCCTTTGAAACAAAAAATGCCCCCATGAAATGAAGGCACCTCAGGTCATCTCTCTGTGGTTTCAGTGACATGGAGAGGCGTGGTCCTCCTGCCACCCCCCTCCCCCCCCCACACACACAGCTGCCTCCCACCTCAGCTTTCTAAGTAGGAGGCTCCCTCTTGCTGAGAGGAGAGAGGGAACGTGAGAAAGCCGAGAAGACTGACTGGCTCTGCATAATAAAGAGATTGGCAGACCCTGGAAGTGCTTCTGAGTGAAATACAATGTCACTTCCCCTCGTGGTCCCCGAGAGACCTTCCTTAAAAATCGATGTTTTGCACCAGTGCTTTGGGGTGGGAGTTTGTTTTGCTTTGGGTTTTTACGAGACATATGTTGACGCTGGCCTTGAAGATCATGTCAGATGGCCCAGGGGTCCGCTGGGTCCCCCATCAGCCCCCTGCATTGAAGAGGGCTCCTCATCCACTTTTTCTCTGAGAGGAGCCTGCATCATCAGAGAGCTGGGTAGACACTGTCCCTCTGCATTAAGGAGGAGGGAGTGAGGCCCAGGGATGGAGGAGGCTGCTGTCTGCTTTCAGGGCAGTGGACACACAGGTCAGCGAGGGTCCAGGGAAAGAACTCCCAGATGGGTGATGGGACCCCGAGGAACAAGATGATATGCAATCCCCTGATTTTTTCCTATCCTTACCTATGTTGACACATTCTGGGTCACAGGATATGTGTAACCCATAAATGCATGGGTCTCTATCTCTACAAAGAGAGATTCTAACTCCTACTTAGGTTTTCCACTATCCGCTCTTTCCACCCCTTAAAGCCCCATCAATAATCAGATCAATATGAAGAGGGGGTAGGTACATATCAAATGCAAATTCTTTGCAAGAAATTGCACCCTTTCTAAAGAGGAGCCAGCAGACCCCGGGAAAATGTTCCCCCAACTACTTAAGTGGATAAGCCAATTATCTTTTTTTTTTTTCAAAGAAAATATTCAAATGTGGCTGTCCCCAGATCTAGCTATTTTCAGAGCGTTCTTAAGTTTTCCATCAACAGATATCAAGTTAAGATGAACCATTTATCTTATGCTTCCAGTTCCCCCAAGGACAAATCAAATCACTCCAAATGAACCAGTTTTTCCAGAAGGCAAAGACAAAATAGACATCCAATGTAATTTATGGGCTAGAAATGAGAAAGGAACTGATGACAGTGATTTGTAGATAAACAGCTCACTTCCTTCCTGGCACATAGAAATGTATGTTTTCCCATTTTCATTCAGAATAACCTTGAGGTCAAGGCAAGGTCACTGATGCACAGCAAAGGCACATCCCAGACTTATAATTTCCAAGGAGGCTGTGTGGAAAGTTGCCTGGAGCTGGGACACTCACCCAGAATTTTCTGATGAACCTGGTCACCTTGAGTAAATCACTCAACCTTTGTGTTCCCTCTTCAATGGCCCAAGTATATAGAGAATAAATGAGATTTGCTCTAGACAGGGCTTTAAGCAGAAGACCCCCCCCCCCCCCACCAAGGCTGAAGTCTTG
>RJWH01011031.1:0-13977 GCA_004363575.1 Solenodon paradoxus | reverse complement strand
TAGTCACTGCATTACAGAGATAAATAACTGCTGGTATCAATTTACCATAAATAACTGCTGTCATTTACCAAATGGTTAAGCACTTCATCAAAAGAAAGACATATGTCTTGTGAGGAGTTCTCCCACAGACTCCTTAGAAAGAGAGATGATTGCAAATACCCAAAATATATCTTCAAAGAGCTTTCCATTTTGGAAATGACAGATAATATGTAGTGAATGTTTAGTAAGTAGCAAGATCATATGCCTGGTCTCCTAAGAGACTCTTAACTATACCTTGTTTGCTCACTCAGTAGACATAACACAAAGAATCACTGAAGGTCCCTCTCTCTGGGTTCCCATGACCTCAATATCAGGGGTACAAGAATGAGAGACAGTCTAAGAGGAAAAAAAGTGAATTTAACAATCCATTGTACCAGTTCATCGTTATTATCTATCTTCAAAAGAGAATATCCGGAACTGTGGCAAGTCTGTTCACATTCCTTCCAGTTTTTACTGTCCGTGGTAAAATAATAGCGGTTAATTTCAGAGCAGGAGTAGTTGTCATATCTGAGCTTACCTACAATAGATAAGGTGAAAAATTCAATGTCTTTCCGCATGGTACTGTTAGAGAGCGATGTATTTATCAGCCACAGCATAACTAGAAAAAAAATCTTAATAGCTATCAATAATAAACATTGAGTTTCATCAATATTCTGGAATGTCAAGAGAAGTGCATTCCCATGTGCACTGCAGCATTATTGACAATAGCCAAGACATAAAATCAACCCTAGTGTCCATCGACAGATGAATGGGTAAAGAAATGTGATATAATAGAATATTATTCAATCTTAAAAAGAAAGAAAACCTTCCATATGAAACAACAAGGATTAACCTTGAGGATTATACTAAATAGATTATGCCAATCACAGTATTGCATGATTCCATTTATATGTGGTCTAAAAAACAGTCGAATTCAGAGAAAAAGTGCTTGACAGTGGGTGAGGGAAGGAGAAATAACTTGTTCAGTTGCTCTACAGTTTTAAGTTATGTTATGCAAGATGAATAAACTCTAAAGATCTGCTGTAAAACATAGTACCTATAGTTAAGAATATTGAATTGTGTATATACAAACCTATTTTTAAAAGGGTAGATCTTACGTTAAATGCTTTTATCAGGTGAAATATAAGGCTATGAATAAACTTTTGTAGGTGATGGGTATATCTATTACCCTAAAGGTGGATCATTTTACAGACATATGCATATGTTTAAATATCAAATAGTAAAAATGTGCTGCTTTTTGAATTTTAATAATACATCAATAAAGCTGTTTTTAAATACTAAAATAATTTTAAAAGATTCTAGAAGAACTAAAAACATTCTTTGAAAATTTTTCATATATATACACATATTTTATATATACACACATATATATGCATTTCAAGATATCATGCATCTCTTAATAAGAGTAAATTTATACCAAGTACAATACCAAATAAATATTAAATATGCAAAATGCCTTAGTAAACTATAAATACTAAATAAATAGCATATATAATGAAATAACAATATAGATCATATGTCTGTTTATTAGTCTTCAAAACTACTGGAGGAAAAAGAAATAATGAAAAATCATACAATCTTGCATTCAAGATTTCCTCCAAACCTGCATTTTCAACATGACATCTCGGACAGCATGACTGCAGTTTCTCTTTCAGCAGAAAGGTTTCATTTCTTAAAATGTCATAATCTAAACTTTTATTTGTCAAAAGTTGGTCCTTTAAGTAGTTGTCACTTTTCATAATGCTGTACTGTTGACTAAGGTTTCTTAGATTTTCTTCCCACTGATGTTTTTCTTGAAAATACTGGAAAACTAAAATTAATGAAACAGATATAATAAGAAAAAGACTCATAATGCTTAGATTTGAAATTTAAGAGAAAAATTCTTACTTTGACAACCAGCTCATTCCATTATATTAACTACCAATTAGACATTTAGAAAGTAATGTCAATAAATTGAACAACAAGTTTCCATTAGCAACCTAAGGTTAGGATACATAAACTTTGAGTAAAATTATGATGCTAGCACCTCACCATTCATTTTAGGTTTTTTTGAAGAGCAAAGCATTTTCAAACAAATACCAAATAATAATCAGTTAACATTTAAGCAAAACATATCTTTTGAGAAAAACTTAGCACTAAGAAGCAGTCTGATTATTATTGGAGAAAATGAAGTATCTATAGACTAAAAAAGAGAAAAATCTAAAAATATAATTTTATCTGATTATAACATAGCAATTTTCTCTGAAGTGTCATAAGAATTCAAATGAAAGATAATGGTTGAATACAAATCATCTAGCGTGTTTGTATGGAAACGCTTTTTGACTAAACCATTTTTCATTATGTGCCTACAAAAAAAATCAATAAAAAGTCATAATTTATTCTGAACAGCTTTTCTTAAAGACTGTTTATTGTTCACAATGACCTAAGCTCAGAAGGCGAATATTACTCAGTCCTGTATCAGAAAGAATGTTAACATATATTATCATGTAGCTGTAGAGTCACTGGAAAAGGGAAATAAAATGAAAATGACACTGTGATAGGTACATCTGGAATAAAATCAACAGGAACATAACCCTGAATAGCCAGGAACATGGTTAATATCTACACAATTAGTGGTTACTACTTTTATTCAGACTTGAAGCATTTCAATACTCACGGGTTGTCCCTAGTACTCTGACTGTCATCAATAGAAGCAAACAGAGGATCCCAAGAGTGACTGCAATGAGGTGCCAGGGCAATGAATGCTCTTTAAATGAAGAAGGAAGAAAATAATCATTCCAGTTAGGGCCTGGCCCACTGATAACCTTAAAATAAGACAATATTTGAAACAAGGGGATTATCTTCTCTCAAGATTTTACAAAGACGTATCACACAAATCGATTTTAAGTTTGTAACCCAGGAATCACAGTTTGAAAACTCTCAAGATTTCTAACTAATATACACTTGTTGTAGAAATCCTACACGTAAGAATAGTTCTACAGGATTTAAATGTATATGCCTTACAAAAACACAGATAGCAATAGTCATAATACATACTGATGAGAATATGTACTGACACATGTACTCCTTACTGTGATCACAAATTATCATGATGAGAATGAAGAAGTTAATGAGAGAATTTGGCAACCCTAGTGGACACTCTGTAACTGCAACTGTGACTTCGATCATCCTTTAAAGCAGTTTTTAAAAATCAACATTCTTTACTTTTTCATCAATTCTGTTTTTCTCTAAATAGTGCTACATTTATCCTCCTACTTTTGAGAGCCTCATTATCTATAACCTACATCTCTATAACTGAATTAAAACAGTAAAAGCTATGTGCAATTTAATGTTTGTGACAATAATTAAAGATAGAAGAACAGAAAAATTAGAATTCCCCTTTTGATTTGAACATTTTTGTTTCTTCACTGATAATTAAGACACCTAAAAGATCTTTGTGTGAATAAACACATTGTTTATAACCCTTATTTTTTCATTTGTTAAACATTCCCTAAGACACATTTCTCTAATAAATGCAAAGTTTTCTTGACACTCAAGTCTGTCCTATACTTTTAAAGACCTTGGGAATTCTTCTTGACCAAATTTGAATGAAAACATTCTATTAGCTTCTCTAATTTAAAAGAATGTTTTATTTTCTCCATTCTCACATTCTTGGGGCAGAGAGTGTGGGGGTCGTTAGAAGAACTAGTTTTGATATTCCAACACATTTTGGTTTAACATTTCCATTCAAAACCTGAAGTAAGGATAGAAATATTATTTCAAATGTCAAAAGCTTGACAATTCGTTGAAGACAAGTGAATGCAGATTCTAAAAACATAGACCTTTGTCATCAGTTTTCCCAGGCATATGTGTATCTTCAGGCCTTAATCCAGTCTGTGATTCTGAAGGAGACTGAAATCTTGAGGGTGAATAAGTCACTTCCTGATTGCTCATCTCTAGAGTAAGAAGAGAAATATGAATGGGGAGCATGCATTTATTAATACCTTCAAGTGTTTAATCCCTTAATTACATAAGAAATAGAAAACCTTTTAGCATATCTGTTAAATGTCATGTATGCTCTTAGTGGTTAGTACCATAATTATAAGAAATATGGAGAGAAATTTTTAATCTATCAATAGAATTAATAGTCTGGGTCCTATTCACCCAGACAATTTTGCTCAGTGTGTTCAACATACATATACAAATATTAGGCAAAATTGATACCATCTGAGATGACCAACATATTTAAACAATTTGAATAAAAATTCTATGTATTTGAAGTTTAAAAAATAAAAATATCTTGGTTTTAAAAAACTCAGTGTTCAGATTTTTATATAAACATTAAAACATTCTTAAATTCTTTTCAACTATAACATGACTCTTCCTGATTGTCTCCCATAGTATATTCCAAGACATTAACTGCGAAAGAATCGTTTGAGTTTAACATTGCGTATTGGTTAGCGGTCCAGATTCCAGCATCCCATGCAAGATAAGGCTGCATAAAAATTGCTTGTATTAGATCCCTGTATATTTCATCTTAAATGATATATATCAGAATTTTAGAAATAATCTTCTAGTGTATAATGCTACCAAAGAAGCCTTTGTGAAACTAAAATGTTCAAGCTCTTCATGGATAACAATATATATTGAAAATAGCACATAGTAAAAATTTAAATTATCTTCTTATATTAATGAGTGTGAAAACATGATACCCCAGAAATAAGAAATATAGAAAACAAATTGTAACAACTATATCTTTTTAACTTATCAAATTTTCTAAAATTATTTATATATTCCCTAATTTCTTATAGAAAATGAGTCTTTTATATTATAGATTCCTTCAAGATTGATGACGATATGTATGTAAATAGACCCAAATGTAGTTAGACCCAAATAAAAAGTACTTAACCCCCAAATGTCTCTTCTTTACTTTAAAAACACAAAGCAAAAATTTTTAGCATGTTGAAAAACAGGAAAGAATTTTCTGTGAATGCTGAACTCAGTTTTACATATTCAAAGTAATGCAGTTCTAAGGAAACCAATAAAGCTTTACTAACAATCCTATATTCGTCCCGTCATTTATAATAAAATGCCATACTCCAAGACTCTTGTCCATATTCATAGGAGTACTAGAATACTCTCCTATAATAACCTGAGGAAATAAAAGCAGATAGTACCTGTATCTGTATCATGCAGTAATGCAGATGGAGAAAGTCCACCGACAAATGAAGTAGGAAAAGGTGGCTTTTAGGATCCTAGATTTCTTGGAGGTGTGAGGGGCTGTAAGAGAGAAGGCACAAGTAAGTTGTCTCTGAATGATACTACAACTCAAAATGTTCCGCTCCTCCTCTTGATCAAAGTGATGAAAGGAAATTCTATGAAAAAGTTGACATTGACAGGAAAGGAAAGGGTCATGAGCTAAGGCTCTATTTCAACTAAGCAATCACTTGGCATTTCTTGCGAAATAGTGTTAAAATCTTTGATAAAATAATTACTACAACAAAAAATAAATATTATTAAAAATCTATCTTTGAGGACTGAAAAGGTAAACACGGCTTTGGAGAAAAAAAGCACTAATATTTACACAAAAACAGCATATTTAAAAGAAACTACTAGTAAAAGAAATGATTTAAATGTGTATGTATAAACAAGAAATATGATTGAATTCTTTAACTTTTAAATAACCTGATAGAAACTTTCTTCTCTGTTATTATTTGAAAATAAGTTATCTTTTTTCCACTTATATTGCATAAATGTATTTTAGAAATTATTTTACAACATCCATGATCCCACCACAAAAGTGTTGGCATATAGTTCTGGTTTTTTATGTGTACATCATGCTTGCTAACAAAGTTGGTTTCTTTCTATACAGAGTGTTAAAGGGATTTTTATTGGTTTAATTGCATTGTTTTACTATTTCTTCCCTCTATATTGCTATATGTTTGTAGGATATTAAGTTGACACCTCAGTCTGTGGACATTTCACACCACACCCACCACAAGAGTCCCAGGGCCCTTTACCATCACCCTGTTAACTCGTTCCTTCCTCTGTTCCCTCCCCCTCTCTCACCCTCATGTCACCAGTCGGGTGTCCTGTGCATTTTGCTGAGATTTGTCTACTTTGTTTGTTGTTTCTTTATATTCTGATAGGAATGAAATTAACCTTTATGTCTCTTTTTCTTTCTGGCTTATTTTATTTCACATACTCACCTCCAGTTCCACCCAAGTTATTGCAAAAGACACAATTTCATCATTTTTGATATCTGCATAGAAATCCGTTAAGTATATACACACAGCTTCTTTATCCAGTCACTTGGTCTTGAGCATTTAAATTGCTCCTCTGTATGTCTTGGCTGTTGTGAATCGCGCTACAATGAACAAAGGGGTGCATCTATTTTTCCTGATTAGTGTTTTTGTACTCTTGGGTATATGACTAGAAGTGGGATTGCTGGATCAAATGTTAGTTACCTTTTTATTTTGTTGATGAATTTCATACTGTTTTCCAGTGAGGCTGCATTCATTTATAATCCCACCAACAGTGTGGGAGTATCCCTTTTTGTCCACACCTTCTCCAACATGCTATTTTTAGTCTTTTTGATAAAGACCATTCATTCTCACTGTTATATATACAATGGTTTTATCGTTTTCTAACCAATGTTTCCCCATTTAAAGGCACTCACCTAAAATGTGATTTTTTTTAAAAATATAGCTATTGTCCATGTGGATTATACCATAATTTACTTAGGCAATCCTCTATTTTTGCATTTTTAAAATAATTTTACTGATGGAACACTGCATCATAACATTATAAAGCTTTAAGATGTGCATCGCTGTAAATCATCATTTTACATAATAAATTAATTCTGAGTATTTAGGTAGTTTTCAATTTTTGGTAATATAAAAATAATTTGATTAGTTGTTTTTTAATATTGTCTTAGGAAATATTTTCAAACTTAAAATAATGGGGTCAAAGGGTATATGCATGAAAAAACTTTCATACATAGCACCAAATGCACTCCAGAATGTCAGTTTCCATTTATATCCTCCAGTTGTAGGTGAAAATATACGGGTTTGATTCTTTTAAGAAGAGATACTGGTTCACTGGTGACTTATTCCTATACTTACGTTTTGGACAAGAATCCTATCTCATGAAGACCTACAACATTAAAGCTAAAAGAAATTCAAATCTTTAACTCCGTTTTGTATTTGAGGATGTACTCAAACATCTCATTGAAGTTTACCTTCATTTGGTTAGGACCGGTCAATTGTCTGACATAAAAATTCTATGAAACTGGAGTGCTGGATGGAGTAGTGGTTGGGCGCAGTCCATATACATCCCAAGGTCTTGGGTTCACGTCTTGAAGTAAAGGAGGACAACCAATATTAACAACTAAATAAAATACCTAGAGGCAAAAATAATTAAACAAAACCAATTTAAATTGTTCTTCAAATCAGTTAATAGTGGTGTAGAGAGGGAAGAAACAGAAGAAAAAAATGGTTTTGCAGAGATAAATGCACCCCTATTTCAGCAACTCCAACTAAATCCCTTACCCCTTTCCTTTCCTTACCAACCTCTAGTCACCACTAAGCCATCATACTTCTGAAGGCTTCCCCAATCTACAGTTTCTTCATGCCTCCAACCCTTCTCCAAGCTACTTTACAAATACAGAGTTTCCTGAACGTTCTGAAGAACAAGACTTAGTCCTTTTTTGGACCCATCACTGGCCTAGTGCGACCTGACTTTGTGAATCACTATGGAGGTCTGTCACTTGCCATCACATGAAGTCAGCTAAAAACAATCAGAGACTAATTTAATTCAATAATGTTTCATCAAAGATGACTGCATGGGGTCTAGACACAAGAAATATTTGCTGCTGGCATTTTCTTTATCTCTTTACCATAATCCTGGGCCTTGTCAATCTCAATACAGAGAAAGATCTCTAGTGTTCCATCCCAATGCCATAAATAGAGGATAAATGATGACTGATAACAGAAAGAGAATAATAAATAGATAGATAGATAGACAGACAGACAGAGAAAAGGAAATAGAATTTCTCCTGTAGAGGACAGCAGTAGGAGAAATAGAAGTGGTTGGGGAAGGGGTGGCGGAGATACTTTCGTTACTGGAGGATCTGCTATGTGTATAACCGCATGAACCTCCCCGAGCTGACAGCTATTTCTTATTGTCCCCATTTTATAAATGAAGCATATTAGGTTGATTTTCCCAAGGACATAGTATAGCTAATTCTTGTCCCATGTTTAGAATCAGGCCTGACTAAATATAAAATACAAATGGACTATGAATCCAAAGGGCCTGGATTTTCAACAAGCTCTTCCCACAAAGCCTGAATTCTGGACCAGACAGAGCTGGCTTGAAATACCAGCCCTGTCTTCTATTATTAATTGAAACAAATTACCTCATTTCTCTAAACCTAGAATTCCCCTCAGTAAACATGATAATATTTGCCTTTCGAGGTTGCTGTGACTATGAAACGGTATAAAGCCCCTAACAGACTTGGTAGATATATAGTGGGTACTTATGAAGTCTTACATCTTATTATTTGAAGTCTGAAAGTCAAATCCTTCCTAGCTATAAAAATCTGAACAATCATACCAAAAAAGCTTTCCCGTTCTTCACATGTTCATCAAGAGCACCACTCACTTCACAGAAGTGGAAAAATTCAATGATATTTTACACTATAGATAGATTTTCTTAGCCTTCAAAATAAATGTTTCTCTCTTCCTCGCCTCTCCTCTACCCGCTGTCTTCTCATCTCTTCTCTCTCTCAGCTGCATCATCTATCAAAACACGTCAGTGCAGATCCTTGGAAGAAAGTAAGTGTTGGGAAAGAATGGGGGACATATTAATACAATTTAGGAACTGGGAAACATGTGGTAGAAAAACCACTCTGTGGCCTCAACTCTCAGTATTTATATCTTACTGATCCATGGAGACATTAATGATGTCAGAATATTTTCTGTTTTGATTTACCTTATTGCTGGTGAGAGCGGTAGTTCTCAAGTTAAGAGGCACTGGCTATAAAACGTAGATTTTTTTTATAGTTTTAGAGAGAAAAAATGAGAATAATAATCAGAAAGACAAACTGTGTAACTGCTCCCACTACACTCATTTCTTTTTCGTGCTGAACTCTGAATTTCTGGAAAAGGCTAATTTTTCTTACGTGAGGAAACAACCAGCATTAGAAGATATTAGCCGTAACTTCAGACGGGACTAACGGAAACTTATTATGGTCTTTTTTGATCAAAAGAGCACAAAACCAGAAATGCAAATCTTCATTTATTATGACCACTGGTAATAAAACAGAAAGATGAGGAATATTTTAAAATGTTGCCTTCCAAATTCATTTTTGTGCAAAACACACATAATCTCTACACAATACTAATAAAGCACTTTTTTTATTCCCTTCCTGACAGTTGTACTGAAAAGTTATTTGATTTGGAATTTGGGAAACTGCATACTTTACCTCCTTCCTGACAATATTAACTTTGTCAGCTAGAAACTTAGCACAAGGCCTCTATCACACCTTCCTACTTTCTGAAACTTGGATGACTTATCGTTTCACAGAAGTGTGTAATTCCTCCTGGTCTAGACTGAAGTGGAGGATGTCTGGGGTAATCACCAACTCCCAGGGTTAAATGGTCTGCATCGCTCTATTGGAAAGAGTAACCTCACCGGAGCAAGCTCTCAAAACCCAGGTTATTGGTCTCAGTGCGTAATCTTTGTCATTTGGCAATATTAAGTTTTCTAGGTCTTCCAGTAAAAACTCAAAAGGCCTCGTTTGAGATTTCCTGTTACCCAAATAAGCTGTCTCATTTTTCCTTTTTGCTGTTACAATAAAAGCTATTCAAATGTACTAAGGTTTAAACCCTTTATATTGTTCCAACTGGTCTCTGGCAGTCACACACTCACCATCCTCCCTCCAATTTCTAAGCAACTAAGTGAGAGGGTCACCTCAAGAAATAAGCATGAAAAATCAATGGAGGAAAAAAGTATTGCAGTTGACTATTGGTGTTCTAAGGCATAGTGTATTCACAGTTGAAAAGAAAAATAGTTCTGTGAAGTAGTGTCCCAATTAAACATGATTCTAAATCAGTAATCTTTCCAGTATTAGGATCCAGATTACAAGCTCACCTTCATATCATTTATTTACCTTATTTTCATTATATTTTTTTAATTTTCTAGTTTAATTCATTATCCATTCATGCTACAAACCCAATTATTAAATAATAGAGTGTCCACAATAAAATGGAAATGAATTTTTATAGCTTTAACCATAGCTGCCAAATCTTGGAAGCAACCAAAGTATCCATTAGTAGGTGAATGGATAAACTGTAGTACACCCAGAAAATGGAATATTTCCTCTTCAGCATTTCTTTAAAAAAGCTAATTTTTTTAAAAAGAAACAACAAAAAATGAAACTACTAAGCCATGAAGATATGAGGAAATGTAAATGTTTGTTACTAGGGAATTTATGTATTTTTAGGGTAGTAAAAATGCTCTATATGATATGATGGAAAGAAGTTATTATCTATCAATTCAAGCCAAAAGAACATAAACTACCATAATCTATGGATTCTGGGTGGTCAATCTTACTACTGCAATACATGTACCATAATGGTGAGATAAGTTAATGAGAAGTACGCTAAGAGGTAAAATAGAATTTCCCACTAGAAAGTCTCAATTTAACTTCCTTTCACACATTGTTTGGTATGATTGATCAAATGAGAATCAGTTTTCTCACTTGAAAGACTGATAATAGTTTTAAAAACTTGCTATAGTTTTTCCCAACATATTTTAGGAAGATCAAGCGCAGCAATATATGTGCATAAAATTTACAAAAATAAAAGTACTAAATTAATATCATTTGCATTTAAGGTATCAAAAAATTATCCAACCAGTTACATAAATACCTCACCTTCTGGGAAAGGGCCACTCCTCTAAGATCCGCATTTCATAAGAAATAAACACAAGTTCTAGAAAAACAAAGAGAAATATTACAGTTTATGACACTTGGACCTCAAAGTATGTATCATTCATTCTCAGAGCTCATCATTAAGCAACAGTTAAGTTTTGAAAAGAAATTAAGATATTTCTGTCCTATAGCTAAATTACTAAAATATTACTTTGTCTCATTAATGCCTCTATATTTAATAAAATATCAATAATCAAGATACCATTATTTTATACCTTGAATAGAATCAGGATGATGTTACTCTATATATATCTCCATATTCACAACAACAAAAAAAATTGACTCCATTATTTATTTCAGGAACAAAAAGATTTTTACTCATAGAATTGTTCTGTTAATTACAGAACTTCATTCAAAATAAGCTACCTTATGTTTCTTGGATTGGATTGTCCCAAGAAGGACACAAAGACTGGAAATGGGAAGATAAATCACCACCCTTCTTTAAAGTGTAAGTCTCTAGAATAGATACTAATTTGTAAACTCAATACTCATATATTCTGGTTTACATCCTAAAAGAAGACAGGAAAACATACATAAATATACACAAATATATGCACAAAGGTACAAGTATTTATATACACACACACACAAAAACACACATTCAAAGGACCTAAATTCTACTATGAAAATGAGGACATGGAGATAGGACACAGCTTTTCAACTTCAGGCCTCAGAAAGTGCTCTTCGGAAAACTAAGACACTAGGATAGTTTTTATAAAGAAATGATATGAAAACTTTAACTTTGGACCAATATTTCTTTTATAGCATTCATTGGCTTTATTTTATATTAAGGGATTCCAGAGACTCACCTAGTGGAAACTGTGGGGTAATATCAGCAACGGAGTTGGGTGCTTCTGATTGTTCCAGACTCTGGCCCTTTATTTGTGAGATGATTGCTTGCCTTGCTATCTAATAAAGAAAACAACAAAAATAGTATAATTTTTGCTTTTAACAACCCGGATCCTGGACATTCTAGAATCTCTCTCGATTCAGAGTATTTTTGCTTCTAGGCTGTATCTGCATTCTAGCCTCTGATGGAGTTGAAGCTCGTTAATCTTTAAGACTGCTATATAATGAGTACATCAGACCCTCCAAATGTGCCCCTTTCCTATGAAGACCACCAAATCACACCGACTGAAAACGCATACTAGTGGAGAATTGATGTTTCTGCTGAGAATTAGGAAACCAGGGTTCTGAATACCTGATTACTGAAACTCACACATTTAGTAAATTCAGTCACTACTATAAACACTTGTCGGGAATTAATGCCAACAGTAATAAAGTCATCATCCAGTATGAATTATGTATGTATTTCTTTCATGTCTTACTGGAGAAAGCCAGCAGGGTATATTGGGAAGAAACAGTATCCTGAATCATCTGTGTAGCATAATTTTATTGTGGTTTTAATTTGTGCTTCCTACTGAATAAAGTTAACCATTTTATGTGCTTTTTGTAAACCATATGTCTTTTTAGTAAAATATTTATTCAAACCTTTGGACTACTTGTTTTCCTATTTTGGTTGTCTAAATATTTCAGATATGTTCCTTCATCAGAAATATTCTGTAAATACTTTCTTCTAGTCTTTATTATTGATTTATCATTACTTTACAATACTATCTAAGATTCAAGAGAATAAATACACAGCCCATGTGCAGATCATAGCATGGCCACCAACAGAGTTCTAGTGTCAATCACCATAATCAGTTTTACCCTCTCTGTCTGTGGTTCCTACCTCTTCCCCTTTCCCCACCTCTGGCAACCTTGGTTTTGATGTTAAAATCTAAGAGTATTTTCGCTATGCTCTCCTAGCAGTTACTTTGTTTCTTTATATTTCACCTGAGTGAGAGCACCCATTATTTCTCTTCCCTTTCTGACTTATTTTGCTTAGCATAATCAACTCGATTTCCATCCAGCTGCTTTAAAAGGAAGATTTATTCTTATTGATTATAGCTGAGCATATCCCATGAAGTATAAATAGCAGATCTCTGTCATCAAGTTCCTTGAAGGGCATATTTTTGAAGTCTTTCTCCTTCTATGTGGGATTTCCTTTTATTTTATAAAAATCCCTCTAGAATTTCTTGCAAGTCTGGATTAGTTGTGATGAATTTCTTTACCTTTTTTGCATGAAAAGCTCTTTATCTATCCTTCACTTCTAAGGGATAGCATAGTCATGTGGAATATTCTTGGTTGAAAGTCATTTTCTTTCAGCACTTTGAATATATCATGCCATTCCTTCAGAATGGCAAAGTTTCTGCAGAGATCTGCAGACTATATTACAAGATATCTCTTGTATGTGATAATTTTTAATCTGCTCTGAAGATTCTCTCTGTACTTTATTGGGTTTATTTTTGTTTGGGGGTTGGTGCGGCTTGGGTTGGTTGGTTTGTTTGATTTTTGTCATTTTAATGGCAATGTCTTGGTGTGTTGCTGATCTGTTTGGGTTTATTTTGACTGAAAATCTTTGAACTTCCTGGATCTGCATAACTGTCTTCTTCTAAGGTTAGGATTCTCCTATCATTTCTTTAAATAAGTTTTCTTCCCCTTTCACTCACTCTCCTCCTTCTGCACCCCTAGGATGTGAATGTTATTGTTTATGATGCTATCCATGTCTTTTATGCTATCTTTGCTTCTTTTAATTCTGTCTCTTTCCTTTTGTGTGTGGATGCTTTCACTGCTCTATATTCTAGTTTAGTGATTATATCAGATGCCTCCTCAGATCTACTGTTGAGCCCTCTTATTGTGCTTGATATTGGAATTTTTTTGTCTTTTAGAACCTGGCTCCTTAGACATTACATGGCCTGCACCTCAGTTGCTTTGGCCACCAGAGACCAGGACTGTGTCTGTACTGATTTTACAGTTCACTGTAGTGTTCCTTAGGTTTTATAGGCTTGGAACTTTCTCATATCGCCTGTCTTTCTTTTAGATCACACTTCATTCTTGTTCATCCATTGTTGCTCCATTTCAGT